>CAKNXH010061125.1:136613-160071 GCA_932178445.1 Andricus quercusramuli
GTTTATCTGTTTGTCTGCTTTTCTCTTTTTCTGTTTTTGTCTGTTTTCCTTAGTATGTCTGCGTTTGTCGGTTTGTCTGTTTTTCTCTTTTTTCCGTTTTTATCGGTTTTTCTGTTTTTGTCGGTTTGTCTGTTTTTGTCGGCTTGTCTGTTTGTCTGTTTGTCTGTTTGTCTGTAGATTTTTAGTTTGTTAGCACGATAACTTCCAAAAGAGTTAATCTTTCGGGTCAGGGGGAAATGTGCGCACAAAGCGAACAGATTTTTTTATTAAATTTGTACATTTTTTTACCAAAAAGAAATGTTGTACTTTCTTGTGAAAATTTTTTCCATTAAGGCTTACATTACTATTCTCGATAATTTTCGATGAAACATTACAAAAAATTAGAGATATGTTGTGACCTATTCCAGGATACTTTCCCCTACCACTCTTGTTAGCCGTCTTGATGATTTTTCAAACGGTAGCGTATGTGTTTCCACCTTATCAACGAGTCTTCCTCCTATGAGGAAAACACGACAAGATAAGAACCACGTGTTTGAAAAAGTTTAAGGTGCTCGATTTTCTTTTACCTGCTTATGCGCATGGGCAACGAATATAGGAGAGAGAGTGGGTATTTACAAGACCGTAGTCAGACATATTTTCCGGAATGGGGGGAATTTGTAGCGGCACGTGACTACAGCCTAGGGTATGTACATAAGCCGGAACCGAAGCAAAAGAGGTAGCAAGTTGTCGACTTTCAACTAAAATGAATCTTGGAATAATCACCTTCTTCACTTTTCTATGTATGGCTCTCTTCATTCATGGAACTGTTGACGCAGAATGCAAAGTTGTTGGTGGGCGCGTAATTTCGGGAGCAACTGGTGATGAGTGTTCTGAGGGTTCGAACTGCTGCTCTCTAAGGTGCGATCCGAGACCAAGTAAGTCGAAAATTTATTGGTAATTACTCCACTAACGAAATTTTCTCAATCGGGCAAGATTACGATATCCGTGATGACAAACTTAATCCGGGTTCCTATAGGATTTTTTGCAAGAAACACGAATCTGAAAGTTTTAAATCATTATCTCGAGTATTCTTCGAGAAGTCGATTTTTTTACTTTTTTAAATCCTGTAACCAATTACAGGGGTGCCTTCTCGCCTCCATGGGGCTTTGGAAAAGGGGTAGGTGTAAGACCTGCATTACTCGATTATTCCATTCATAAGAAAAAATCGATATCTTGACAACTATTCGAGATACAGATTTAAAAATTTCAGATCCGTGTTTCTCGCAAAAAATCCTCTAGGAATTCATATTAAAACTTTTTCGCCTGGGATATCGTACTCTCGCCCTTAATGAAATTTTTGGCAAAATAACAATTATTTCACTAGAACACGTCGTATACTTTTAAATAATTTAAAATTACATTTCAACCATTTTTGAGCATACGCAACCGTCGCAAATTATCTAAATCGGGCGGAGTCCACGTCATAGGAATTACCTTGTTGGACTGAAATTTCACTCTAATTCACTATATTTGATATTTTGGTGGTCAAAAAAATGCCACGGAATATTTTTCGAAAACTATAAAAAAAATGGCAGAGATATGGTAATTTTAGTTTTTGAGAACTTTTTTTCAATGATATATCTTCGATTCTAATTGATGGATTAACTTTTTGAAGCCTTAATTCACTTGTCTTAAGAAGATTGACAAAATTAACTGTGTGTCGAAAAAATAATAATAGATAAATTATTAATTGAGTTTGTTTTATTTGCATAAATAACAGTATTTAATTTCTCAAAAATAACTGGAACGGATAACTGTCAATAAAATTCCGTTACAAAGAAACAAATTATTTATTAATTTTCATTAATTCAATTCAGAAACCCCAATTGTATATACAATCTGAATATTTTATAAAGATTTATGCAGAATTTCTTCAAGGATAATTCTTCAGCTTTTCTCAAACTTTTATGCAGTTTTACTATACCTTTCTTTAATGAAAAAATATTCGAAATAAAAAATGAGGTTTTTTGGGAAACGAAGTTTTAATTTATATTTTTTTATCAAATTTTCAAAGATGCCATTCCGACACGAAAATTCTCGTGATCGGATGACTTCTATATTAAAGTTATTCCTCACTTTTTGAAAACGATATATCATTTTTCGTCAATCTGGTAAACCGGTGAAAATTTTCTAAGTTTCGTTAACCCAAATTATGGATACCATTTAAAAGATTACGTCCTCTGTAAAATTTTAATTTTTGCCACAAATTTTCTATGCTATGGCGCTAGTTGAAGTCGACCGAGTTATCTTCTTTGAAAGACATCAAGGTTTTTAGTGCCGCTCGTGCTACACGTGTAGATAATTTCCGACAACAGTGAATATTCGAATATTATTTTAATTTACTGGTGTTGAATGATGGCATATTTCTTCACTTTCAGATGACCCTTCCGGACCAAAGTATTGTGAATAAACTGATGTGGCATGCAGAGAGGAAAACCCCTGATTTTTCCCAGCTTTTTTCGACGGATTTTTAGCAGAACGATAAATTGACCAGAATCTAAGAAGAAAATTTAAAAATGTTAATTAACTCAAAGGTTGTAAATGTTTAAAGAAAGATTTTTTCCAACTGTAAAATTCAAATATTAATAAACATGTACTCAGATATCTAATTTTTGTAATGTAGATTTTTTTATTTTAAAATTATGTTGCAAACTTTCACTTCAAAAACAATGTTCCTTGAACTTCAGGTACGAACGAAAAGGGAATAGCAGGATAAGTATGTATAAGCTGCCCCCGGACGAATCTGTCCGACATTGTCGTCCGAATCTGAATAATTTGAATATGTTCCAAAAATTCTGAATTGAGCAAAAAAATGGACCTTGAAATTCTAATTATTTCATAACGTTTAATAGTAGAGAATTCACGTAGCCAAAATTCGCTATAATTTTCGAACGAATAGGAACATTTTTTTAAACTTCCAGGAAAAAAATTGAACAGAAGATACTAGACGATTGAAAATAAAAGAATCGCTTTTTTCGAAGGCCAACTCAGAAAGGGTATAGCAGGATAAGTATGTATAAGCTGCCCCCGACCGAATCTGTCCGACATTTTCACCTTGATTTGGTACTAATATGAGGTTCAATTCCCCGGAAGATTATATCTGAGAAATCATTTTTATGGGAGTTATGGGGGTTAGTAGAAAAATCGAAAAACCCCTTTTCCTCGGAAACGGCTGTGCTGATTTCGGCGGGGAAAAAATATGTTATGGGTTTCAATGGAGGGATGTTTTGAAAACAATATGGGACATTTGAGACAAAAAGAAAAAGTCAAACAAAATTTAAAAAAATGTTTTCTTTAATGGGAAATTCTTGAGGCACAATCGCCGTTTTTTGCCTAAAAATACCTTGAATTATGCGGAACATTATGTGCAAGTTTGAGATCAATCAGAGTGGCTGCTCATGGTTAAAAAAATTAAAAATCTCCAGTGTACCACGTTCAATGCACGTCCGCTGATGTATAATGAGGAGTCTGCAAACTTACGCTGGCATTAGACTCCAAACACTTTGAAAATTCTTGTAAATCAGACAAAAATGGTCCCAAAAATTATAGTACCTTCTGCTCATCCCGTATTCTCATCTGATGTTCTTTCATATTTCATTTTTTTTGTCTCCTGAACTTGTTAATATGATATTCTCTTGTTTTTTCCAGCTCCTCACTGAACAAGGTTTTCATATTGAAACTGTTCCGGATTCGTCACCTTTCTTTTTATACCCTGACTTTCTGTTTGCGCGTATGGCCTTGACCGGCCCCGAAATAGCCAGGTAGTCCTTGAGCCTGAACTCGCCTGCCAATGAGCGCTTGCCACGACATGAAGTGGCGTGAGGAGTTGCGGAGGCGACCTACGTTCTCTTTGAACGCTTCGTTTGCTCCTCCGGTTAAATATTTTGGGGTATCGTCTTTTCTTCTCTTGTTTTTTGCCTAAAAATACTTCGAATTATGTAGAAAAATATATGAAAGTTTGAGATCAATCGGAGAGGCTGCTAATGGTTAAAAAAATAAAAAATCTCCAACGTACTATTCCGAAAGAATTCAATAGTACTTCAAAATACTCCAGTGATACTTCAAAAGCAGGTGTACACAATTCGGGGTGATCTTTTATTGTGAATCCCCTCGCCTCTCACAATTCGGGGTGTTTTTTTATGGTGAATCTCCTTGCCTATCACAATCCTAGGTATCTTCTATTCGTTATTATTCTTAATCTTCGTCGTGAAAATCGACAAAAACGAAGAAAGATCGAAATAACTACTTTGGATAAGAAAACAAATGAATACGATAAGAGAACAAGTTCAGGGCACAAAACGAATGAAAGCACAAGTAAAGTTCTCAACTTGAAATAATGGCGAATCTCGAAACCAAATCACTATTCTTCAACGAAGACCTTTCCCTATACTGTGAAGAATCAATCAACAAACCGAAGAAAGAACAAAACAAGATCGGGGTCGCGGGAACAAAATCAGATCTGAAAACAAGTGACTGGAGTTTCTCAAATCTCAACAAGGAAAAAACAAGAGAAGATCTAAGAAAGGATTTCGAATGATAAAACGAATGACTGAAGCTTCTCTAATCTCATAGACTGCTTATATAGAAAAAGAAAGTTGTGAGGACCAACGCGAAATTCGACAAAAATGAAGAAAGATCGAAATAACTACTTCAAACGAGAAAACAATTGAATACGACAAGAGAACAAGTTTACGTGATAAAACGAATGAAAGTAGAAGTAACGTGTTCAGTTTGAAACAATGACGAATCTCGAATACAAACCACTATTCCTCAACGAACACCTTTCCATATACTGTGAAGAATCAGTCATGAAACCAAAGAAAGAACAAAAGAAGATCGGGATCGGGGAATCTCAACAAGGAAAAAACAAGAGACGATCTGAGGAAGAACTTCAAATCATAAAACGAATGACTGCAGCTTCTCTATTCTCAACTACTATTCCTGTACCGAAGCCTCACTCTGTACGATGAGGAATTGCTTCCTTAGCCGCGAGAAAGCGAAACATTTGACAAAACGAGCGAAAGTGAGAAAAGTCCGCAGCATGTCAAGATCGGAAAGACAATGCCCAAAATATGTAACCGAAGGAGCGTTCAAAGAGAACGTAGGTCGCCTCCGCAACTCCTCACGACACTTCCTGTCGTGGCAAGCACTCATTGGCAGGCGAGTTGAGGCTCAAGGACTACGTGGGTATTTCGGGGCCGGTCAAGGCCATACGCACAAACAGAAAGTCAGGGTATAAAAAGAAAGGTGACGAATCCGGAACAGTTTCAATATGAAAACCTTGTTCAGTGAGGAGCTAGAAAAAACAAGAGAATATCATATTAACAAGTTCAAGAGACAAAATAAATGAAATATGAAAGAACATCAGATGAGAATACCGGATCAGCGGACGTGCATTGAACGTCGTACACTGGAGATTTTTAATTTTTTTAACCATGAGCAGCCACTCTAATTGATCTCAAACTTGCACATATTTTTCCGCATAATTCAAGGTATTTTTAGGCAAAAAACAGGGATTGTGCCTGAAGAATTTCCCATTAAAAAAAAAATCAAAAAAATTTTGAAATTTTTTTTACCTTTTCTGTTTGTTTCAAATGTCCCAAATTTTTTTTAAAACATCCCTCCATTGAAACCCATAACATATTTTATCCCCACCGAAATCGGCCCAGCCGTTTCCGAGAAAAAGAGGTTATTCGATTTTTCTACTAACCCTCATAACTCCCATAAAAATGATTTCTCAGATATAATCTTCCGGGAAATTGAACCTCATATTAGTACCAAATCATGGTGAAAATGTCGGACAGATTCGGCTGGGGGCAGCTTATACATACTTATCCTGCTATACCCTGTCTGAGTTGGCGTTTGAAAAAAGCGATTTTTTTATTTTCAATCGTCTAGTATCTTCTGTTCTATTTTTTTCCTGGAAGTTTGAAAAAATTTTCCTATTCGTCCGAAAATTATAGCGAATTTTGGCTACGTGAATTGTCTACTATTAAACGTTATGAAATAATTAGAATTTCAAGGTCCATTTTTTTGCTCAATTTCGAATTTTTTGAACATATTCAAATTATTCAGATTCCAAATTTTGTGATTTCAGATATTACACTTATTAGACTCATTTCATTACACTAATTGAAAAAAGTTGAGAAATATCAGACTAGAAAACGAGTTTTAATTATTAGGTTTCTTAAATTCCAAACTTGATTTTAATCAATTTGGAAGGATTTAACATCGAAATTAAGAACTTGGAAATTTTTAAAATTTGAAAATGGTCATGTCTGCAACTTTTCGTCTTTTACTTCAGAGGTGTTTTTCCAATTTTAGAGCCAAAATATTTGTAACTTTCCATTTTGAAAAAGTTCGAGTCTGCAACATTTTAGTTATGGGTCCTTCAAATATATAAATTGTTGTTCTGAAAAATTCCACGTATTAAACTAATTCAAAATTTTTTATTTGTAAGGAATTTTAGTCTACAATATTTTAATTTGGAATAATTTCACTCTGGCGTGACGAAACCGAAGCGTTGCGTCATGACGTTCCGACAGTTCACTCGAAGCACGATGGCGAGCTCGCGTCGACCAACAATGGGGCTCTGGTGCCAGAAGCCAATTGAAGGCGATGGAACTGATCGGTTTGCTTCGTGCGATCGAATGAGCATGTCTTTGACATTACTAACAGCGCCATCTGACACGCGAATATATTTTGCGATGGAGTATTTCCAAGTCATAGGAGCAATGTTGATGAAAAAAAGCAGTGAATGTAGCGCTGTCGTAGCTACCCAATCGGCTCTACGACACGACAAAGAAAACAGAGAAGAAGAAGTATTGGATAGGCAGAGAGAGAGAGAGAGAGAGAGAGATCGTTTCGAATAGAAAAGTGTGGCATGTCATTGGAACACAATCGGATCGTCTCTGTCTTTCTTACACGGTAGAAAGAGAGGTTTGATCGACTTCAAGCATCGGAGTCCCCCTGTAGTGTTTTGTGATGTCAGACTGTCCAGCGTTGAGGTGCGAATCGTGAAAACTGTGTTTTTCGTGGACAGTTAATTTAAGATTTATATAACTAAGCAATTTTCTGTTCAATCACTTCGTCATCTGCCTGTTTCTGAAAGTGCGTCGCATGCATTATACGATTACGCAGAAGTGCGTGCTTCCCACTTGAACTGTTTTGCGAGCTATTTTGGTGAAAAAAGTGATGTGCTTTTAGATGCTGCTGTCTTCGAATGGTTTGCTGAAGTGAGCAACAGAGTATCTGGACCGATTCTTTAAGAGAAAGTTCTCCTTTTGAGTCAGACGCTCAACGGCCCAAAGATGTTTTAAGTACGTAAGCAGGAAACAAATTTATTTTAATGTGTAACAGTAAGATAGCGTTTCTTCAAACATTTCTTTTCTCGAGGTATGTCGCGAAATGAACGCATTTTCCAGACGTAACAAGTTCGTTCGTCAATTCTGCAACTTTCTAGCATTATTCTAAGAGAATATTATTTTCAATATTGAATTGTTTAAACGATTATTTCTGTTAAGTCCAATTGATAATTGCCTCGCTCTAACTGAAAAGTTGAGAATCAGTTGAAAAATTCAGATAAAACCGCGACTTTTCAACACCATTCTAAGATCAAATCGCTATAAACAATAATGTATTGTTTGAACAATAACATATTGTTTGAACAATTTATTTAAACATTAAGTTATCACAATAAAGTAATATTTGATGTATTAGAAACAGTGTTTACCAAAAAAAAACCTCCAAAAAATAATAGTCAACTCCAGGAACTCGCAATACCCAATTTTTCACTTATGGGGTTTATTTGGGACCCTATGAAACAGCCGTATGTGGATGAATCTCAAGAAGTAATTTATTATTCGTATTGTATAGCTAATTCTATAGGAAATTTTGCAGGGTCTATTCGGTACACCTAATATTGTCGATTCTGAATAAAATTTACAAAAACGTCTTGCTTTCTTATGGAACATACGTGTTGAACTATACGGGTCTTGCGGAACCTCGGAATATAATTTTTTTTAAACGCATTTATTTTTTTTTGCATTTGAACAAAGCGGACGATTCATGAAAATAGAAAAAAAAAACAAATTTTAGACCACCTTTGTAAACGTGGACCTTTGCCGGGCGGCCCCCCCCCCCACCTGGTCCACGCGCACGCGCATATAAGCAGCCGTACGCTCTTCTATTGTACCATACGGTAATAATGCGGAAAAAATGATGAAGTTTAGCCTTTTTCAATATTTATAAAAAAAAAACAGATTTTGATGATGAAAAGTGACCAACCTATGAAAGAAACCACCGCTGAACAAGTAACGCAATGGTTTTCATCATTTTCTTTCGCTCTGAAACTTGTTTTTAACGCACGTACGGGAATGACGTTTTTGTTGTGAAAATGAACTTTTCCGTTTTAACATCAGATTCACACACCAAAAAAAGTTAATAATTCAAGCTCATGTTTATAGAATCTTGTATTAAACGATTCGCCTAATATTTATGTATTTATTACTTAACTGTAACTGCAATATTTTAGTAGAAAAAAATACATACGGCAATGACGTCTGGAAAGACAAAAATCGAGGGAAAAACTTTAAGGTTTTTACAATATTATTAGTTGGACTTAAAAAATGTGCATACATATATTAAATTTATGTTCATCTAAAGTTTACAAACTTGACACGTTAAGCATGTTTCAGGTTACTGTCTTAAAAAAAGGAGAAAATCAGTTTATCCTCGTGCAAAGAGAGGTTGGGACGCCGTACGGTAATGACGCTTGGGGAGTTCTTATATTAAATTACAGTAAATAGAAACAGAAATGAAAGAAAACGAAATGACCATTCTAAAGAGGATGATAACAAGTATTTATCAAATTAATAAAAAATCAGTACGAGGTTCTAAGTTAATGTTATATTACTGGGACTTCAAGTTTGCCTTCAATTTGACAATTACCCATATACAGGTAGTAAAGCAAGTGTAAGGGTAAATGGGAAACTGAATGCCTTGTTCGATATTATGCAAGGCATTAAACAAGGATGCGTTATGTCCTCATGATTATTTATCATATTTATGGACAAATGTCTAAGAATGGCCCTCTTCGACGAAGAAGGTGTGGATCTCGAAACCGGCAAGGTACGTGGGGTAGTTTTCGCAGATGACAAAATTGTTATGGCAGAATCAGTCGAGGACTTGCAAAGAATGTTGAGCAAACTAAATACAAGCATGAAGAACATGGGTCTCAAAATTAACGTAAACAAAACAAAAATCATGCTGTTCGAAGGAAAAGATGAGAAAATAATGTGCGACATTGTCCGTAATAATGAGAGATTAGAATAAGTTGACAAGTACGTATATCTAGGTAGCCTATTCACTAGAGACGGAAAAATATATGGGAATTAGATAGGAGCATAAATAAGGGTAAGCAGGTTATCGGTAGAGCCGGATCCATCCTCACAGATAAAAACATATCAAAACAGGCTAAAATGGCCATACACAATTCTATATTCGTACCGAATGTACTATACGGTAGCGAGACCTGGACCTGTCAAGAATAAGAATAAGATTACGAAATGAAGTTTTCAAGTTCTTGAAAGATTTTGAATGGTTTTAAGATAACACCAAAATTTTCTTTAAATTCCTGGGAACTATTAAAGTGCTTCTTGTTTTAAAAAATTCAATTTCAGGAGAATATGTGAAAAGATTTTAAAACATTGCACAATATTTTTGCAATTTTCAAAAACCAATATGCAAGATAAGTATAATATTCAAGAAAATATTTTCTAGCGTCAATAATTTCTATATATTTTTGTAACTGACTCAAATTTTTCCTAAAAGTTTTTATAATCCTGTAAAAAAAGAAAAAAATCTTAGAAATTTTTTAGATAGTTTTTCGACATGTCTCAAATCTTCGAGAATCTTCTTGAATTTTCAAGAAGTTGAGGATTAAAATATCAATTATTGCATTTTTTGGAGAATTTTTTCTTCAAAGTTCGACTATTTGCTTGAAGATTAACACACGTGTATGCGCATAATAAAATTGACAAAAATATGAAATTTATCAGCTTAGAAATTTATTTAGCCAAAGCCAGACGTACCCAGCAGTATTAAAATTGGTATGACATGATCGAAAATAACATTATTGTCAAATTTCAATGAAAAATTGTATTTTTGCAACAGGTGAGAAAGTACTACTGTCGACTGTTATTTAATAGTAAAATTACTTGTACTCACGTCAAACCTGAACTGAAATACTTTTCTATATGTCTGGCTTGATTGGTAAAATTTTAGATAATAGATATTGAAATTTTGTCAGTTTCATTATGCTCATAAATGTTTAATGCTGCTTGCCCTTGAACTTCAAAAATAAAATTTTGATATAAAAATAAAATAATTCAGTAAATTTATGTGACAAACAAGTTCAAAAAACGTGGTGAATGGCCTTGGCAGAGATAACGTTGGGAGAAACATTTGTTAGTACGCACACATTTTTTAGACGTCTATCGTTTTATTGTATACTCAATGTTTTCACGGAGAGATAAGCAAAACTCTGAAGTAATAATTTAGAAAATTATCAAACTCACGATGAATTATAAATTTATAAATTTTTAGAGATTTATAATTTTTATGTGTACTTATTCTTATCGGAAAAATGCAGAAAAATCAAACGCTGGAAAGGGGAGCCATTGCAGAAAAGGAAGGGGTGTGTACCTACTCACATTCACCCTTTTCCCAGTATCGCCTTTTTGATAAAACTATACACCCCCCCCCCCCCCCAAAAAAAAAAAAAAGGAAAAGTTCCTTTTTTTAAATATAACGGTTGAAAATATCAGCAAATGTTATTTTGAAAGTCAAAACTTGTTTTCAAACAATCTCTCTATCTCTACAGAAGTCGTGAACTTGATAATTTGTATGAACAGGTGCTTTGGAGTTGTGTGCATGAGATAGATAAAATTTGACGCAACAGAGCGAAAGTGAGAAAAAGTGAAAATTTTTCACTAAAATAAATTTTTTTAATACCCACATATGACTTCTTGTTTGCCCCCAGAAATTTATAATAAGAGAAAAGTTCTTCAGAATAAAATTTTTCTGTACGAATGGCCCCGGAATACGACTCTGGCTATTTGTGCCGAAATACTAATAGCTAATTTCGTCTTGTATTTTCTTGTATAAAAGTAAAAAAATTAACAATAAAGTAGGTATCACTATTTAACAAATTGTTAAAACGTAAGTGAAATTATTGAACTTTGATGAAAAAATAGCAATTGAACAATTATCAATTTGGAAAAAATTTGAGTTAGTTTAAGAGATATTTATAAGTTTTGAGAAGATCCAAACTTAATTTAACTGTAAATAATTTCGAAAAATGAAAAATCAAGTTTAGATTTTTGAACTTTTCTAAATAAAGCCTTAAGGCTTTTTGAGGGTCTTTAAATGTTTTAGGAGAATAAAAAAAATTCTTAAGTTTACTGGGAAAATTGAACATGATTTTTCATCTTGAAAAATTAAATTTAGAGAATATTTACAAAGATTAAAAAATGGTTTGATTGATAAATGACAATTGAACCATTATTAATTCGGGAAATAATCGAGTATGTTTAAAATATATTTAGAAGGTTCGAAAAGATTCCAAAAGAATTTAAAATGTGAAAATATTTCAAAACATTTAAAACACAATGTAGATTTTTGAAGATTTCGAACACAAAATTTGTAAGCTTTTTAAGCATTTTGAAAGGTTTGAAATGAATACAAAATTCGTGTCAAAATTTCTAGAAAAACTAGCAATTTTTTTAAAAATAATTCTAAGAGAATATTTAATAAAATTTTCAAAATTGTCAGAAAAGAATCTGGATGAATCTAAGCTATTTTTTTACTTCTGTAGGATTTTCAAGAAATTGTTGGAAAAATTCAAGTCCCAAAATAATACAAATTTTGAAATGATTTTTCTAAATCAAATTTTTAAAAGAATATCTAGAAAGTTCTTAAAACAAATTTTAATGTATAGATTAATATTTCTAGCTTCAAATTGCTTGAAATAATATAATTTTGAAAACTTATATATTTTTTATTCATTCTTCAATTCTGGATACTTTTTTCCCGAATGAAAAATCTTTCCTGGTTGAAAATTCGTATTTTTCGTTTGAAAATTGATGTCTTTGGGTAGAAAATTAATCTTTTTTTCTGTTGAAAATTCTACTGTTTGTTTGAAAAATTAAGCTTTTTTGGTTGAGGGTCAACGCGTTTGTTAAAACCTGATGTTTTTTTGGTTGAAATTAACTGTCGAGAATATAAAATTAGAATCTTTTTTGCTTAAAAGTTGAATTACTTTGTTGAAAATTTATTTTTTGGTTGCGAATTCGAAATTAAAGTTGAAAATTCATTCGTCTTGTTGTTTTTGTTTTTTTTTGTCGGCAAAAATGAACTTCTTCAATCTGAAATTGAACAATTCCATTTTTTGTGCAAATTTATTTTTTCAAGTTGAACATTCAACTATTTGAATAGAAATTTATGTTAACAGATTTTAGAATATTTAAAACAAAATGTAGATTTCAGAAGATTACAACAATAAAATTTTGAAGATTTTCAAGAATTTTAAAAGGTTTTGATAAAATATACAAATTTCCTTAAGATTGCGAGGCAAATTCAAATGTTTTTTTTATTTTATTTTGAAAAATGAGATTGAAAAGAATGTTTAAAAAGATTTCAAAATATATCCAAAATTGTCAAGAGAGAATCTAAAAGATTTTAAGGTAGTTTTTTTAATTGTTTGTAAATTTGAGGAAAAATTCGAATTTTTTAAAAATATACTTAAAAGGTTTAGATGTTTCGAAAGAATCCAAAATAATTTTGAAATACTTTTTTAAATATGTAGATTTTCAAAGAAAATAAAAGACCTTGCATAAGATTCCTGCGAACATTAAAATGATTTTTTAAGCAAAAAAAAATATACTAGGGTTAATAAAAGTTTGCAAAATAGCTTTCAAAGGATTCAAAAATAATTTTATACTTTTGAAGGTTTCAAGAGAATAAAGATATTTTCTTAAGATCTTAGAAAAATTTGCTGAAAAAGTCAATTTATTTCTAAAGATATTGAGAAAAGTTGAAATTTATAAAAAGATTTCAATACATTTAGAGCAAAATTGAGAGATAATGGAAAATTACAGCAACAAAATTTCGAAGCTGTTTAGGAGTTTTAAGAAGATTCAATCGAATTAACATTATATTTGAAGTGCTTTATTCTATTCAAAAAAATTAATTTTAACAGACTATTTTAAAAAGATTGAAAAAATTTCCAAAAATGTCAAAAAAAATTTGGAAGATTTGAAGGAAATTTTTTAAATGGTTTGAACATTTTAAGAAACGTTAGAAATATTTTAAAAGATATTTTAGTTAGTTTTGGAAGCGGATGAATGAAAAATTTCGAAAAATAAAATTCCCGAAAGATTGAAAGTTTTGAATTGCAAAATTCCCGAATAATAATATTCCCAAAATTACAGAATTAACGAAATCTAAAAACTTTCAATCCAGAAATTTATTTTTTTCAATTATTGCTATTTTAAATTCAAACTATAATTTAAACAAACTTTTAATATTGAAAAAATTTATTTATTTAATTTATTATTGAAAAATGATTTGGAATTTTTGTCGGATGTTTTGTTATTAATAAATGGATGCTAAATGTATGAAAGTTCAATAAAATTCATTTTTATATTTCATTGAATAATAATTAACAATGATAAATAATCTAAAATTAATATAGAAGGAACCAAAATGGGTTATAAGCAAAAAGGCGTATCAAAAAAATAAATAATTTGAGAATTGAAAAAAATAAGAAATATTTTTCTAAAAAATAATCTTCTGTAATAAAAGTCAAAAAGCACTGAAGGTGATATTCTTTATTTGAAGACGACGATATATTTTATATATTATTTTAATCCTTAATTTTTAGAAAAATTCCTACAAAAAAAAATAATTACAAATTTGAAAAGATTTTTAAAAATCTAAAACAAAATAAAGATTTTAGAACATTTTAAACAAAAAATTATGATGCAAACAAAATTTTTTATGAATATTACTTTATTAATTGAAAATGAAATATTTTTATCAAATACAATTTTTCAGCGCTGATTTATCTCGACATTTCTTTTTATTTTTTTTTTTTAATCAAAATCCGGTTTTCGGGAACGTTCTTTGTAATTCTTAAAAAATGCTATGCAGCTCTCAAACACAATTTTTTATCTAGAAATAAATTTTTTTCAATTATTGTTAATTTGAATTCAAGCAGTCATTAAAAAAAGAACTTCAAAAATTAAAAATATTTGATTACTGTATTTTTAATAAATGAATATTTTTCGTTTATAAAAATTTTTTCAATTATAGAAATTGGGGAATTTTATAATTCGTGATTTTTCTAGTTTGGATATTTTATAATAAATAAACTTTCGGATGGGAATTTTATTATTTGCGAATTTTCAAATACGGTAATATTATAAACTGTCAACAATTTTATTATTTGGAAGTTTCGCAATTCGTAATTTTTATACTTTGGCAATTTCATAATTTAGGGAGTTTATTTCATATTTTGGAATTTTCAGTCGTTCCCTTTGAAAGATTTCAAGAGAATGAAAAAACGTTTTCAAGATTCCAGGGTTTTGAAATGATTCTTTTTTATTTCAAAAAATTAATTGGAAGAGAATATTCAAAAAGATTTTAAAGCAATACATATGACTTCCTGAAGTTTCTAAAAAAACATTTCAGAAGATTTCCAAAATTGACAAGAGAGAATCCGGTAGATTCAGAGGCAATTTTTTGATTTACCGAAATTTTTTGAAAAATTTGAGGAAAAACTTGAGTAATTTTAAAAGAGGTTCAGATGGCACAGAAGTTTCCAGAGATTCAAAAATAATGGTAATTTTTTTTCATATTTAGATTTTTAGAGAAAATAAAAAGCTTTTTTTGACATTCTTCTTAAAAATTAAAAAAATCCTGAAATTAGAAAGATAAAAATTTTCAAATTTTCAAATTTTTTTCTCGATAATTTCAGAAATCTTCAAGAAATAAAAAAATCTTTTGAATTTTTCTACGAAAATTAAGTTTTAAAATAAAAATTCAATTCAAATTTTTTCTTTTACAATATTTTAAAGCGTAATAGTAAACTTTACTAAATTTATTTGCCTACGAGGTATTTTTAAATAGATAATTAAAATACATAATAATCCAATAAAGAAGAGAACATTTTTTGCGAACCCTAAAATGGTCAGGAATTTTAAATAATAATTGAAAATATAAATGAATATAAGTACGTATTCAAAATTTTTTTCTGGGGGAAAAATACAATATATTCAAAACAGTGAATTTTTTCCTGTTCCAAAAACCACTTTATTCCATTTATAAAAGATCTGTATTAAAAATCGTACAAGAAAATGAAAAATGTTGGGAGTTTTTATTTCTTTTTTGCAATTGCTTCCTCCTGATGACTATATTTTTAGTTGGAAATTTTATTATTCAATAGAAATGCAACAATTTTGAAAACAGTGTTGATAAAAAGACGTCATGAAACCTTACTAATTCTCTCTATTTATCATATCTCATGAATTGGCCTAGTTTTAAGTGCTTTTTCTTACCAAAATTCATAATTGGTTCCGAATATCAAAAGTGTACGTATCACTCCAAAGGTAGGATTCATAAATCTATTAAAATTTGTTGAAATCGATATTTCCTAGTTGAATAATAGTATTTTGCAGCCAAAAGTTCGATTGTTAAATGATAAACTTTCTTAGACTGTAGCCAGAAAATTTCTAATTCAAAAGAACAAATGGGAGAAAGAATTTGGACATGCACAAAATTTTGAAAATACCATAAGCCTCACTTTCGACGAATCAATAGAATTCAAGGAATTCATAAATTTCCGTAAATTCGTAGAATTCAAGGAATCCTCAAATTCTCTTAATACTCTTAATTCTCAAAATATCTTGAAATCTATTAATTCCTGGAATTCCTCGAATTCTCTAAATTCCTTGAATTTTCTAAATGCTCTGAATTCTCTGAACTCCTTGAATTCCCTGAATTCCTTTAATTCTCTGAATTCCCTGAATTCCTCGAATTCGTTGAATTCCTTGAATTCGCTGAATGCCTTCAATTTGCTCAATACCTTGAATACCTTGAATTTTCTCAATCCCTTGAGTTCTCTGAATTCCTTGAATTCTCTGAATCCCTTGAATTCCCTGAATTCCTTAAATTTTCTGAATTCAAGGAATTATCTAAATTCAGGGAATTATATGAATTCCTTGAACTCTCTAAATTCCTCCAATTATCTGAATTCCTTGAATTCTCTGAATTCCTTGAATACTCTGAATTCACTGAATTCCCTGAATTAGTTAAATTCACTGAATTCTCTGAATTCCCTGAATTTCTTGAATTCGTTGAATTCGCTGAATTCTCTGAATTCCATGAATTCGTTGAATTCGCTGAATTGTCTGAATTCCATGAATTCTTTGAGTTCTCTGAATTCTCTGAATTCCCGGAATACCTTGCTTTCTCCAAATCCATTAAATTCTCTGAATTTCATAAATACTTCGAATTCCTTGAACTTTCTGAATTACTCTAATTCTCTGAATTCCTTGACTTTTTTGAATTCCTTTAATTCTTTGAATTCCTTGAATTCTCTGAATTCTTTAGATTCCTTGAATTTTCTGAATTCCTTGAATTCTCCGCCCAGCGGAAACGTTGTTACATCACAAAAAGGGAACATCGATACATAACATTGTTACAATCGTGTGCCATGACCATTACAGGACATAAAGGTCACACTGTTCTGTAACGCTGTTACTGTAAGGATATGTCACAGATCTGAAATTCGGTAATGTAACTAATATAGAACAGAGTGATACAACTGTTATGTCATTGGAATGTTATACGTGTTACAGGAATGGAACATAAAGGGCATACTGTTCTGTAACGATCTTAGATCAGAGTTGTGCCGACGGTGGGGCGCAGTCAGTTCTAAAAATAATTTTTGAAATATAACGCTGTTCCAGAATTGTTACAAAACAAATTTACATCGTAACACTGTTTCGCCTGTTCGTCGTCGTGTTTCCATCTGAATTATTTTCAACACCCCGAACTCTAGGATGGTCGGCATTTTTTGCCGACCAATTGTCGGATGCTCTGCGCGTTCGATCGTTTTGAACCGCATCTAGAACATTTTGGTGGTTTGTTGGCTCCATTGTTGTTCCCACGGGTATCTCGGGAAAAGGTTCTTCTTCTACATTGTCGAGACCCTCATGCAAAGATACTTCCGATCACATCCGGGCTTCCCCAACCGTTGCTTAATCAAGCTGCAGACGAAGATGAGGAAGCGACATTGAGACCAACCGCGTAAAGCAGGCACCTTCTGAGAGATGATCGCGATTTCAGGACAAGGAGGAACATTAACATGTCAGTTCCACATAAACCCCAAGATATGGCTGAAATGGATGCCTCCCTTCGTGGAGATGTCCCGCAAGAGTCCGACCTCTGGACCATCAATTGCTCAGTTTATGCGGCTGCGATAGCTTTGGCTGAGTCAAATTGAAGGCTAAAACCGACGGTGGATCAAAAGACCAAAAGGGCTTGCATCAACTGAACAAGAAGATGGGACGGGCAAGACAGAATGCGTCCAGTGTTCAATGTGTGATTGACTACATAACAGCTGGTAGACCATTCACAGAAAGGCTTCGAAAGTTCGCTCAAGGAGTAAGGATCTTGAATCACACAGGGAACGAGTCAAAACTGCTGACAATCAAGCAGCTTATTGTTGACAAAATACGGCTGTTATCGGGCGTAAAAAGAAGAATACAGAAGAGGAAGAGATGGATCAGGAAGAATCAACAGTTTCTCGCTGACCCATCGCGCCTCTTCAGCGATCTCCCTGTTTATGTAAAAAAATCAACCCAAGCCAAAGGAGGTAGAGACTTTTTACAGAGAGGTATACAAGATCCGCTGCAAGTAGTTTTGCGACAACCTCAATAAATCTGAGGCGGAATGTCCATCAATCACTGCTGAAGAGGTGAAAAAAGCACTTAAAGGCTCAAAGAACTTTTCCGCTGCTGGACCAGATTATATTGAGAACTTCTGGTTGAAAAAGTTTACGTTTACACACCAAAATTTGACCCTGATATTCAGCTCATATTTGAAGTCGGAGAGGCCGATTCTGCAGTGGCTGGTGTTAGGACGCACTATGCTCCTGCCGGAAAAACGCAACCTGTCCAAGCCAGAGAATTACAGGCCAATATATTGTTTGAACACACTTTATAAGATCTTTACAGCAGCCCTAAACAACAGGACTGTTCCACGAATTGAGCCTGCGTGGCTAGAGATGTACGAACAACGTGGCTCGGAAAAAGTTGTAGCAGGCTGTCGAGAGAACGTGCTGATTGACAGGTGTGTCTGTAAAGACGCTACAGTCCATCAGCGGGTCCTGTCAATGGCCTGGATTGACTACCGGCAAGCTTTCGATGCAACCTCTCATAGACTTATCATCTCTCTGCTGGAAAGCATGAAGGTACATCCAAACATAGTGAGATGAATAAAGAGATTGATGCCTCTTTGGAAAACTTTATTTACTATCTCATCTAGAAATTCTCGTGTGACAACGAACAACGTCACCTTCCAGAGGGGTGTCTTTCACGATGATACAATAGCCCTTTGCTTTCTTGCATTACACGTCTGCCTCTCTACGAAATTCTTCTGGATACCTCTGTGGTGAGACCAATCAGCGCGAGCATGAGGTCACTCATGTATTTTATATGGATGACCTGAAGATCTATGCCTCTGGTAAAAGCAAACTTCAAACTTCTATAAATATCGTCAAGAACTACATATGAGAGATTCAGACGGACTTTGGTTGGGACTAGTGTGCCACAATTAATCTGAAGAAAGGAAAGATAACTGGCGTTTCCAAGGACCCTGAGCCTGTGGATAGAAGTGTTATTAGAAATCTTAATACTGGAGATACCTATATATCCATGGACGTACCTCAAAGCAGCATTCAGGACGTAACGTCAGTGGAGGAGTCTCTTCGAAGCAGATACCAGCATCTCCTTTAAGATATCTGGTCTTCCAATCTGCCGGCTTTGAACAAGGTATCTGCGACTGACATGCTTGCCGTCCCGGTTTTACTCTACTCGTTTGGGGTGGTTCAATGGACGAAGAACGAGCTGAAGGCCCTTGATGTCACTACACGTTAGATCATGCATATGCATAAAAGCTTACTACATATCAATTCGTCAGTTCCGCTATTATACATTTCACGCCGTCGCTTCGTGTCCTGAAGACACACTAGGGTTTTGCCGGCCTGTCGCTGTGATTTCAACGTGCCCTGTGACAACCTATCTTACGGTTGTAAGACGTGACCATAAGTGTAATTTACCGCGGTTCTACTGGAAGCCAGTGTCATTCTTTAGATGGTAGTTGCTGTCAGTGGGACCCAGCGGTGTTTGTTTAAACCTTTTTTTTTAATTATGTATATACGTGGGTACATAAAATATAAACCGGCATTTGTTTCGCTTCGTCAACTAAGCGACCATATAAACTTAAGACCAATTTGAGTTTATATTATAAATTATTATACCATTAAGCCATTTCCCTTTCGGGGTAGGCGTAACTTGCTCGGTTGGAAAATAGTAGTGTGTAGGTTGCTGATCAATCTCTACAGCGATCGCCCCAAGTGAAGAGCCTCACAAAATTGTTATGTGTTGTTTCCCACTTGGGCCCATCAGTATTCAAGGTCTTTGTTACATGAGTCATTCACTTTATTTATTGCCACTCTGTTTACAAACTATTTGACGCTACACTTTTCCGTCCTGCCCTACTACTCTAGCTTCCTTCATGTCCATGCATTTTTTCATGCAAGCTCTCGTGTTTCTATGGCTTCTTATGTTTCTTCGGATTAGTGTCTCATTCACATATTCTAACTATTCTTTCAGCGGTCTGCCTCTGGGCATACTGCCATTTACTTTACCATCATACACTTGTTTCGTTAGACGTTCATCTTACATTTCTTCAACATGGCCGAACCATCTTGATTGATTTCTTTCCCATATGTCAACTAGTGTCTCTCCTGTACCACATTCTTTGAGGATTATCTCGTTTCAGACTTTGTCTATCAGTGTTTTCCCGCATATTGTGCACAGAGGTTTTCATGCCAATCGCGTTAATTTTACTCCTGTCTTTTCCTTGACAGGTCCATGTCTTGCATAGTCTTAGGTCTTGTATAGTACAGTCGGTACGAATATAGAATTATGTATGGCCATTTTAGCGTTTTTTTTAGCTTACCCTTATTTATGCGCCTATCTAATTCCCCATCAATTTTTCCGTCGCTAGTGAATAGGCTACCCAGATATATGTATTTGTCAACTTGTTCTAATCTCTCATCATTTAGGACAATGTTGCACATTGTTTTCTCAGATTTTCCTTCAAACACCATGATTTTTGCTTTATTTACGTTAATTTTGAGGTTCATGTTCTTCATGCTTGTATTAAGTTTATTCAAAATTCTTTGCAAGTCCTCGATTGATTCTGCCATAACAATCTTGTCATCTGCGAAAGCTAAACCACGTACCCTCACTGTCTCGAGATCCACACCTTCTTCGTCGAAAAGGGCCGTTCCTAGACACTCATCCATAAATATGATAAATAGCCATGAGGACATAACGCCTCCTTGTTTCACGCCTTGCATAATATCGAACCAGTCACCTTTTCTGTTTCTCATGGGAAATTAAAATGTTCCATTGATTCTACTTCTACCACGTTTATTTATAAATCTTACCTGTCAAAATTAACGCGTTAACGTTACCGTTACTTTTTTCATAAAGTAACAAATAAGTTAGTTTTGATTCGTCATTTAAAATTCCAAAAAGCTTTAGATAGTTTTTTATTTGAAAGTGTTTCCAAATTTCCAAATTATATTTCAATTTATGTCAATGCATGAAGAATTTTACATTAATAATCTGTAAACTTGTAAAATTTGTATATAACTTGTTTTCTTCAAACAAAACTTGTTCAGAAAGTTCATCAGTCAAACGAAATGGAAAACGAAATATTTTAACAATACAAATAAATTCCCCTGCGCCGAACAATGAATCTTCTTTTTTTTTTGAATTGCAAATAAGTAGAAAAAAGGACACAATGTCTGATTGAAATAATCATTCTATCCATTTATTTGCAAAAAATAAAAATAAACCGTCTGTCCGCCTATTTTTAAGTGAGTATTGATAAGGCATGAACAATCTTTTCGACACTGAGATACGATTTTTGAATAAGTTATTTCATTGTTTTCTATATTTGGGCATTTCTTTATTTGTGGGTATTATCTTATAAGCTTCGTAAACATCTTTTTTTAATTTGAATGAGAAAAAAAATTAGGTATCGACATATGCAAATAATGGAATTTTTTAACATAAATAATTTGTTCAAACTTTTCAATTTAAAAACTTGGGGCGGGGATGGAGACGAAAGAGAACCAAAAAAAAAACGAAACAAATGCGAATCAAGATTGAAAATTTCAAGAAACCGGAAGTGCGGATAGATTTTCAGAATAAGTTAAACGAACGCATAGATAGGGCAAATTGGAAAGCCCTTATAAGCAATAAAGATATAGAGGGCGCATGGACTATGCAGCGGGATATCATTGTTGAAACTGCGGCTGAAGTGTGTGGTACGGCGGTTGTAGGAAAAAAGTCTGGTGATGCATGTTTGAATGATGAAATTAAGGTAGCCCGACAAGAAAGGAAAGAAGCGCGCGAGAGAACGTTGAATGTCACAGGTCTTAGTGATGAGGAGAGAAATAGGCTCAAAAATGATTACCGACACAAAAATAGGAAAGTTAAACGACTAGAGTGAAGATCAAATCAGAACGGAACAACAGAAGAAAATGCAAAACGACTTTGAAGGAAGCAAGAAACTAATGCTTAAAAAAAGGGAGGGAAGTAAAAGTACTGAGTTTGTACTGAGCATGATTCCTTTCGTGCCAAGTTTGCAAGACATCTGAAATGTTCAAAAAATCCTTTTTTCCGAATTAATTTAGGAAAATTATGATAATTTTAAATATTTATAGGAAACTAAAGGAATTTTTCATTTTCTTTAAACCTTTCAAAACTCTTGAGAAGCTTCTAAATGTTTTGTTCGCTATCTTCAAAAATTTACTTTTTGCTTAAATAATATTGAAATCTTTTCAAGTTTTAAATTATTCTTGAATAATTTTAAAACTTCGAAATAACTCTTGAGTTTCCACAAATTGTAAGATAAATGAATAAGTTAATTAACTAATGTTTCTAGAAAAATCATTATTATTATAATTCATAATAATAATTTATTTCCAAACAATCAATGAATCAGAAATCAACGGTAGTTTATAACAGTAACCAAAGAAATGAATTTTCAACTGTAAACATTTTCAACCAAAAATGGAATAGTTATATTTTCAGTTACAAAGATTATTTTTCAGCAAAAAAATAAGAATTTTTAACGAAATAGTTCAATTTTCAACCAAATAAATGAATTTTTAGCCAAGAAAATCACTTATTTACCAAAGAAAAAGACGAATTTTCAAACAAATATTTAAACTTTCAGTGAAAGACATTATTTTACAACAACAAAAACAAAGAATTTTTAACAAAATTGTTAAATGATTAAATAAGGTAATGGAATTCTAACTATAATATGATGAATCTTCAATAAAAAAATTAATATATTAATATATTGATTTGGTTGACAATTCGTCTTTTCTAAATTTATTTCAAGAAGATACCAACACCAGTGTTTAAAGTTACCTATGCCAGTGTCTAAAATACCTCATCTCGAATGCGCGCATGCGCAGCTTTTTCACCAGTGTCGAAAGTAAGCCATCTTCAAACTGCGCATGCGCGAAAATTTTTTCACGCACAGTCTGCTCAAATAAGGTATTTTAGGCAGCATCTACATGCATGCAAACGTCAACTTTTGAGGTGGGTGTTGCAAAAATGATCTTTTTTAGTTGAAAATTCAAATATTTCGTTGAAAATGCATGTATTGTCTTAAAGAATCGAATTACTTTATGAAAAATTCATCCTTTTGTTTGAAAATTCTTCTTTTTTGGTAGAAAATGTTTTTTTGTTTCTTAAAAATGCAACTTTGTGGTTAAAAATTAGTCTGTTTCAGTTGAGGATTCAAGTAATTTGCTGCAAATTCATCTTTTTTGGTTCAATCCAACTGGTTTTTATTTTTATTAAAAATATATGTTTTTAAACTACTTTTTTGAAAATTCATTCTGTTTGGTCTGTTTGGTCTGTTTGGTCTGTTTGGTCAGTTGGTCAGTTGGTCCGTTTGTTAGTTGGTCAGTTGGTCCGTTGGTCTGTTTGTATGTCTGTTTGTATGTTTGTATGTCTGTTTGGTCTGTTTGGTCTGTTTG
>CAKNXH010061125.1:160081-196590 GCA_932178445.1 Andricus quercusramuli
GTCTGTTTGTATGTTTGTATGTCTGTTTGGTCTGTTTGGTCTGTTTGGTCTGTTTGGTCCGTTGGTCCGTTGGTCTGCTGGTCTGCTGGTCTGTTGGTCTGTTCGTCTGTTGATCTGTTGGTCTGTTTGTCTATTTGTCTGTTGGTCTATTTGTATGTTAGTCTGCCTGCCAGTCTATCTGTCTGTAGATTTTTAGTTCGTTAGCACGATAACTTTCAAAAGAATTAATCTATTGGATCGGGGGGAATGTGCCCACAAAGCGGGATTTTCTCGTGAAAATTTCTTCCACCAGGATTTTAAATTACTATTCTCAATCATTTTCGATAAACTATTAAAAAATTTAGAAATTTGTAGTGACATATTCTTTTATAGATTTCCCTACCACTCACGTTAGCCGTGTTGATGATTCTTGAAACGGTAGCGTATGTGTTCTTATTTTATTAACTAGTCTTCCTCCTATGAGGAAAACACAACAAGATAAGAAGCACGTGTTTGAAACTGTTTACTGTACTTAATTTTCTTTTCCCTGCTCATGCGTATGGACAATGAACATGGGAAAGAGAGTGGGTATTAGTACATGTTTCAAAATTCTCGGGGGGGGGGGGGGTTGATCGAACCCTGCTGATCTCTCACGTGACTACAGCCTAGGGTACATAAGCCGATACTGAAGCAGAGGAGGTACAAAGTCTTCGACTATCAACTAAAATGGATCTTGGAATAATCGACTTCTTCACTTTTCTATATATGGCTCTCTTCATTCATGGAGCTGTTGACGCAAAGTGCCTTATTATTAGTGGGCACGTATTTTCGGGAGGAACTGGAGATATCTGTGGTGCGGCGTCGGAATGTTGCTCTCAAATGTGCGATCCGAAACCAGGTAAGTCGAAAATTCGTTGCTAATTACTCCACTTACAGGGGTGGCTTCTCGCCTCCATGGGGCATTGGAAAAGGTGTGGGTGTAAGACCTGCGTTACTCGATTATTCAATCCATCAGAAGAAATCGATATCTTGAAAACTATTCGAGATATCGATTAAAAAATTTCAGATCCGTGTTTCTCGAAAAAAATCATATCAAAATTCATATTAAGGTAATATTTTAATCAAAAACAAAATTCAATACTGTTTGCACGAAAAAATCGATATATCGAAAACTAGTCGAGATGTCGATTTAAATCTTTCAGATTCGTGTTTCTCGCAAAAAATCCTATATTTTAATTTACTGGTGTTGAATGATCGTACATTTTTTCACTTTCAGGGGACAATTCGAAGACAAAGTATTGCGAATAAACTGATGTGGAATGCAGAGAGGAAAACCCTTGATTTTTCCCAGAATTTTTCGACGGATTTTTAGCAGGACGATGAATTGACCAGAATCCAAGAAGAAAATTTAAAAATGTTAATTAATTCAAAGGTTATAAATGTTTAAAGAAAGATTTTTTCAGCTGTAAAATTCAAATATCAATAAACATGTACTCAGATATCTAATTTTTGTAATGTAGATATTTTATTTTAAAATTATGTGGCAAACTTTTTATTTCAAAAACTATGTTGCTTGAACTTCTACATTTTCACTTGGCGAAATTGGTTTGCATCATAGATGTTTTTAGTGAAATTTCACTTCATGTTTAATAAAAATTTGTTTGAAATACAATATTCGTTTTAATTTCTAATTTACAACAATAGATTTTCAAAATAAGTTAAATGAGCGCATAGATAAGGCTACTTGGGAAGCGCTGATAAGCAATAAAGATATAGAGGGCGCATGGACTATGCTACGGAATATCATTGTTAAAACTGCGACTGAAGTGTGTGGTACGGTGGTTGTAGGAAGAAAGTCTGGTGATGCATCTTGGAATGATGAAATTGAGGTAGCCCAAAAAGAAAAGAAAGAAGGGCACAAAAAAACGCTGAACATAACAGGTCTTAGCGATGAAGAGAGAAATAGGCTCAAAAATGATTACAGACGCAAAAATAGGAAAGTTAAACGACTAGTCAAGGAACATTAAGATACAATTAGAACAGAGGAAGGGAAGAAGAGAAAAAAATACAAAACGACTTTTAAGGAAGCAAAAAAAATAATATTGAAAAAAAATTAAGGGAAGTAAAAGTACTGAGTTTGTTAGCATGAGAAACAGCAAAGGTAAAATGCTATATGATACACATTAAATTCTGCTTACCTTTGAACTTTGAAAATAAAATATTGATATAGAAATAAAATAATTAAGTAAATTTATGTGACAAACAAGTTAAAAAAACGTGGTGAATGGCCTTGGCAGAGATAATTTTGAATGTCGAAACTTATTTTCAAACAATCTCCCTATCTCTACAGAAGTCGTGAACTTGATAATTTGTATGAACAGGTGCTTTGGAGTTGTATGCATGAGATAGATAAAATTTGAAACAACAGAGCGAAAGTGAGAAAATGTGAACTTATTTCAATAAAATTAATTTTTTTAATACCTACATATAAGTTATATCGTTATTTGTTTACTCTTACTCTGGATTGGTTAAATTGTATTGATAATCAGAAACTGCATTCTATAGTTATATCATGTAGTAAAAATGAGATAATCCCTGGATGAAAATTTTTTTACAAGAACTGATGTTTTTTGGTTGAAATTAACTGTCGAGAATATAAAATTAGAATCTTTTTCTGTTAAAAGTTGAATTACTTTGTTAAGAAATTATTTTCTGGTTGAAAATTCGAAATTGAAGTTGAAAATTCATATGTTTTGTTGAAAGTTGTGTTTTTTTATTGCAAAAATTAAATTCTTCAATCTGAAATGGAACAATTCCATTTTTTGTGAAATTTTTTTTTCAAGTTGAACTACTTGGATACAAATTTGTGTTCACTGGTAGAAAATTAATCTTCTGGGTTAAAATGTATCTTTCCGGGTGGAAAATTCCCTCATTTGGTTAATAATTCATCTATTTTATTAAAAATTCAATAGTTTTACTCAAATTTTTGGTAGTTAAAAGCTTTTCAAATTGAATTTATTATAGTGCCCAGATTTCGAAGGATTTCAAACAAAATGTGAATTTTTGAAGATTTCGAAAAAGTTGTTGGAAGATTTCGATTGCAAGTTTCTTAAATTTTCACAATTTTTTGGAAATTTTAGGAAAAAGTCGATTCATTCCAAAAGATAGAAGGTTTAGAAGTTTTTAACAGATTTCAGAATATTTAGAACTAAACGAAAATTCCAGAAGATTACAACAAAATTTTGAAGATTTTCCAAAATTTTAAAAGGTTTTAATCAAATAAAAAAAATTTCTTAAGATTCTGAGGATTTGAAAATATATCCAAAATTGTCAAAAGATTTTAAGGCAGCCTTTTTAATGGCTTGAAATTTGAGGAAAAATTCGAATCTTTTTAGAGTTTATTTAAATAGTTTAGATGTTTTGGAAGAATCCAAAATAATTTTAAAATACTTTTTTAAATATGTAGATTTTCAAAGAAAATAAAAGACCTTTCATAAGATCCCTGCGAACATTATAATGATTTTGCAAGCAGAAAAAATATACTAGGGTTAATAAAATTTTGTAAAATAGCTTTAAAAGAATTCAAAAATAATTAAAAACTTGTAAAAATTTCAACAGAATGAAGATATTTTCTCAAGAATCTAGGAAATGTTTACAAAAATTTTTATTGAATAAAAATTAATTTCAAAATAATATTTAAGAAGATTTAAACGTATTTCAAGAGTGTCAAAAAAGATTCTGAAAGATTTTATCGAAATTTCTACAATCTTTTGAAAAGTTTAGGAAAAAGTCGATTTATTTCTAAAGATATTGAGAAGATTTGAAAATGATAAAAAGATTTCAAAACATTTAGAGTAAAATATTTGAAGTACTTTATTCTATTTTGAAAAATTAATTTTAACACTCTATTTTAAAAAGATGGAAAAAATTTCCAAAATTGTCAAAAAGAACTTGGAAGATTTGAAGGAAATTTTCTAAATGTTTTGAACATTTTGAGAAACATTCGAAATACTTTGAAAGATGTTTTATTTAGTTAGTTTTGGGAGGGGACGACTGAAAAATTTCGAAAAATAAAATTCCCGAAACATTGAAAGTTTTGAATTGGAAAATTCCTGAATAATAAAATTCCCAAAATTATAGAATTGCCGAAAAATAAAAACTTTCAATCCAGAAATTTATTTTCTTCAATTACTGCTATTTTAAATTCAAACAATAATTTAAAAAGACTTTAAATATTTAAAAAATTTATTCATTTAATTTATTATTTCAAAAAAACAGAGCAGTTAACTTGTTATTTGTGACTTTTATCTTACGGAAAAGAAGTTAATAACCTTCATTACTAATAATATTTAAACACGAAGCAGACAACCTCGAAATTGAATGTCGAATCACAGAGCCTCACGTTTCGAAAGTAAAAAAAAATAACGCTATTTCTCATCACTTGAATTCAGCAAAATATTTATTTAATTTAAGGGCCAATAATAAAAATCGAAAACAAGAAAAATATGTCAACAATTATTCTTTTTTCGTACTGAATTAATCTTCTTGGTAGAAAATTTATTTCTTTAGTTGAAAATTGATTTAATTCGCTAAAAAACTGATTTCTCTCACTGAAAATTAAACTATTGAATTTATTGTGGAAAATTTATCTTTTTCAGTTAAAAATTAATTTATATTGTTAAAAATGTGTATTTTTGGGAAAGAGAATAATCAACCTTTTTTGGGGAAAATTCATTTTTCTGGTTGAAAATTAGTTTTTTTTTAAAATGAAAATTGTTTGTTTAAAAAGTTATATTTTTGGTTGAAAAATTATTTCTGCATTGAAAGTTACTTCTTTTAATGAAAATTAATATTTTTTACTGAAAATGTAACTATTCCGTTTTTTGTGGAAAATTTATGCTTTTTCATAGGAATATAATCTTCTAGATTTTCAACTCATTTTTGCTGGAAACAGTAACTACTTCATTGGAAATTATTTTATTTGTTTAAAGATTTATTTTTTACTGGAAATTTACGTCTTCTATTTTTGGTGGAAAATTCATTTCGTTATTTGCAAAATTTTCACGTTTTAAATCAATGTGAAATTTTTTCAAAACTTCTAAATATATTTCAAACTTACTCGATTATTTTCCAAAATAATAATTTTTTAATTTCGATTTACTATTCGACAAATTTTTTGAATGTGAATATTCTCTTAAGAATAATTAATCAAAATAAAGAATCATTTACAATTTTCCCAGAAAAATTATTTCGAAATCTTCAAAACTCTAAATTTAGTTTTTTATTTTTCGAAATCTTTTTCAGTTTTAAATTAAGTTTGGTTCTTCTAAAAAATTTATAAATATCTCTTGAACTAACTCAAACTTTTTCTAAATTGATAACTATTCAATTTTTATTTATGCATAAAAATTCAATAATTTCACTTACGTATTAAAAATTTGTTAAATAGAACAATTAAAATTTTAACGTACAAAGTTTCTATTTAACAGTCTGAAATATTAACGATTCAAGGTTTCCTATTTCAACTAACTCAGTTTAAAATTCTTTAGTTTTTAATATTTGATTTATAATTGCTCATTTTTAATGAAAAGTAAAATATTTCTGAAAATTCCAAAAAATGTCTTACATAATTAAACAATTTCAAATTGAATGAGTTAGAAATGGAATACTACAGATTTCAGAATAGTTAATGAAGTTTCAATCGAAAGTTTACATTTGTTTAATTATGTTTATTTGTTTAATTATATTACTGAGGCTTTCAAATTGAAGAATTTCTATTTCTAACTTTGAAATGTGTAACTTGCTTAATTTTGAACAGATTCAGAACCGTCCTGTAAAGTAAATTATAATTCAATTTTCGTAATCGAGTAAAAGTTCTTGGTAAAAGCGTAATAAATTTTCAAAATTGTAGTCTGTTTGTCTGTCTGTTTGTATGTTTGTCTGCTTGTCTGTTGGTATGTCTGTCTGTCTATTTGACTGTTTGTGCGTTTGTCTATTTGTCTGTTTGTTTGTCTGTCTGGTTTTCTGTATGTCTGTTTGTCTGTTGGTCTGTTGGTCTGTTGGTCTTTTGTTCTGTTGTTTTTTTGTCTGTCTGCATGTTTGTCTGTTTGCCTGTTTGTCTGTCTGTATGTTTGTCTGTTTGTCTGCCTGATTGTCTGTTTGTCTGTATGTCTGTTTGTCTGTTTATCTGTCTGGTTGTCTGTTTGTCTGCCTGATTGTCTATTTTTGTGTATGTCTGTTTGTCCGTTTGTCTGTTTGTCGGTCTGTCAGTAGAGTTTTAGTTTGTTAGCACGATAAATTTCAAAAGAAATAATCTATTGGATTGGGATTTTGTATGCTCTTTAAGTATCCTAAAATGAAGGTCAAGTTTGTTAGTTCGCAAAATGTGCCCACAGAGCGGGCAACAAAATTTAGAAATTTGTTGTGACCTATCCTAGGATAGTTTCCCCTACCACTCACGCGTGTTTGTCTGTCTGTTTGTCTGTCTTTCTGTTTGTCTGTTTGTATGTCTGTTTGTCTGTTGGTCTGCTTGTCTGTTAGTTTGTTTGTTAGTCTGTCTGTCTGTAGAGTTTTAGTTCGTTAGCCCGATAACTTTCAAAAGAATTAATCTATTGGATCGGGGGGAATGTACGTGCTCACAAAGCGGGCAGATTTTTCTGTTGAATTTTGTGCATTTGTTTACCAAACAGAAATGTTGTACTTTCTTGTGAAAATTTTTTCCATCAGAGTTTTGAATTACTATTCTCGATATTTTTAGATAGATTATAAAAAAATTTAGGTTGTGACCTATTCTTGGATAGTTTCTCCTACCACTCACGCTAGCCTTGTTGATAATTTTTCAAACGGTAGCGTATGTGTTCCCATTTTACTAACTAGTCTTCCTCCTATGAGGAAAATATGACAAGATAAGAATCAAGTGTTTGAACAAGTTTACTGTCCCCATTTTTTCTTCCTGGTTATGCACATTGACAATGAACATGGGAGAGAGAGAGTGGGTATTTACAAGACCGTAGTCAAACAAATTTTTCTGGGTGGGGGGCATTTGCAACGGCACACAGAAATTATATGTACCCTTATGAAAAAGAAGTATTGGTAAGTATTGGATCCAGTACTTTTTTCGCGAAAAAGTATTGGATTTCCGATACTCATTCGCGAAAAAAGTATTAGATCCAATACTTTCCAATACTTCTTTTTCATCAGGGTATATTATGTACATGTTTGAAAATTTTCGGGGAGGGGGATCGAACCCTGCTGATCTCTCACGTGACTACAGCCTTGGGTACATAAGCCGATACTGAAGCAGAAGAGGTAGTAAGTTGTCGACTTTCAACTAAAATGGATCTTGGAAGAATCAACTTTTTCACTTTTCTATGTATGGCTCTGTTCATTCATGGAGCTGTTGACGCAAAATGCACACAGAGCCCTACTGGGCAACCAATTACGGGAGGAACTGGTGATAAGTGTACTCTGTTCTCGGAATGTTGCTCTCTAATGTGCGATAACAGACAATGTAAGTCGAAAATTTATTGTTAAGGGCTCCACTCACAAAGTTTTCTCAATTAGGCAAGATTACGACATCCGTGATGACAAAGAAATACGAATCTGAAAGTTTTAAATCGATATCTAGAATATTCTTCGATATGTGGATTTTTTACTTTTTTAAATTCTGTGACCAATTACAGGGGTGCCTTCTCGCCCCAATGTTGCAACTTATTTTCAACTTTTTCAGTTAGATCGAAGCAATAATCAATTGAATTTAACGAAAATAATTTGTGAAACAAGTTATTATTATTTATAATGAGGATCTTAGGAGGATTTTTCACTTTGGTTTTATTATTTGTTCCGAACTGAAAAGTTGAGGAAAAGTTCAAAATTTCAGAAAAACCCGCAACTTCCCGCAACTTACGATAGCATTACTCCAAGTCGTAAGAAAAGATAATTATAAATCACAATGAATTCTTTGAATAATCAAGTTTGTTAAATTGCCTTAATCACTCTCTCACAACGTACAAAGTGGACCAAAAGTTGAAAAAAATTTAGTTTAGGAAATTTTAAAAAATTCCCAGATTTTTGTTTACTTATTTCAATAGTTTGAAGGGATTTTGAAGATTTTTTAATATTTTAGGGTATTTTCAGATTCCAAGGAATTTTCAAGAGATTTAAACAATTTCAAGGAATATCCAAGGGTTTTAGCAATTTTAATGGATTTTAATATTTTATTGGATTTTGATGTATTAATGGATTCCAAACAGATTATTCACAATAATTGAAGCATTTCATAGGGCTTAAAAGTTTTTAAGATACTTTTAAATATTTTTTGCAATTCATTTGTAATTCGCCCTTTTCGATTTAAAAAAATCCGAATTCATTTTAAATCCTTCAAATTGTTCTGTAATCATTTCTTTTAAAATATTTTCAGAACGTTTTATTTTTAAACTAACATGCTTACTAGGGTGATTCAAAAATTAGACTTTTGTTTTTGCTGATCGAGCTCTTCCCCAATTTGTTCGTTTTCCGGAAAAAGAAATTCCCTATTTTTTTAAATTGGTCAACACTGACCCGTGTTTCCGGGCTTTTGAAATAACCATGGTGTTTTAAATGGGAAAAGGCCGTTTTTCGATCAAATTCAAGTTTTTTTCATTTATTGAGAAATGCTAAGCTAAAAACCTTGATATATACGTCAAAATTTGTTCTGAAAACTTTTCGAAAATTCTCCTAACAATTTTTGAGAAAAAAAAATCATTTAAAAATTGTCCAGGAATCTAATGAAAATTTTGTTTTTATCTTAGAACAAGAATATTTCTTAAAAATGTTTGAAAATCCTGCAAAAACTTAAAAAATTTCCTTGCAGTCTTGCAGATTCTATCTTTAAAATTTCGTAAATTTGAAAAAATTAGTTTTTCAAACAAAAAATTCATTTTAGGTATTCTAAGAATTTTGATAACAATTTTTTATTCTTATGAAGCCTTTCAAAATTTCAGAATTTGGCATTTGTTTATAGAATTGGCTTACAAAATCAACAGAAAAATAGTGAATAACAAAATTTCATAAATAAACAGTGGGCATTTGTTCATATAATTATTTTGTGAAATTCAGGAAAAATACCGGATTACTAATTTTCATCAGTCAACAACACGAAGAACATAATTTCAAGAAAATTAAGATAAAAGACTAGTTCGCCCTGCCTTTAAATGTCCACACTTGGAATTTGTTCACGTAAATTGTTTATAAAATTAATAAAAAATATCGAATGACAAGTTCATATGACCAAGTATTATTCTATTAATAAAAGCAAGTAATTTTAACTAAAATATACATTACTAAATGTGGGTCGAAAAAATCCTTATAGTTAAATTATTTGTTTGCATAAAAAACGGTATTCACTATCTCAAAAATAGCTGGAACGCATAACTGTTAATAAAATTCCTTTGCCGCGTAATAAATTATTTATTAATTTTCATTAATTTAACTCAGGAACCCCTTTTGTCCACACAATCTGAATATTTTATAAAGAACGGTGGTCTTCAATGTCTAAAGATTTTGTTGCTGTTATTTTTTTATAAAATAAAAAAACCACCAAAAACCTTTCTTAAAAAGGCGAATGTATTCCTTGCTGCTGAGCACAAAACTGCCTGAAAAAAGTGGATATTCAAATATTATTTCAATTTACTGGTGTTTAATGATGGTGAATTTTTTCACTTTCAGGGGACACTACCGGACAAAAGTATTGCGAATAAACTGATGTGGCATGCAGAGAGGAAAACACCTGATTTTCCCTAGCTTTTTTCGACGTATTTTTAGCAGAACGATAAATTGACCAGAATCTAAGAAGAAAATTAAAAAATATTAATTAATTCAAAGGTTATAAATGTTTACAGAAAGATTTTTTTTAGCTTTAAACTTCAAATATTGATATACATGTACTGAGATATCGAATTTTTTTAATGCAGATATTTTATTTTAGAATCATGTGGCAAACTTTCATTTCAAAAACTATGTTGATCGTACTGATAAATTTTTACTTGGCGAAATTGGTTTGCATCACAGATGTTTTTAGTGAGATTTCTTCATGTTTAATAAAAATTTGTCGGAAATACAATACTCGTTTTAATTCCTAATTTAAACAAATATATATATATATATATATATATATATATAAGGCAAGGCGCTGTGCCCGAACGGCTCACCTGTCTGACTGCGTCATGACGTTGCGACAGTTCACTCGAAGCACGATGGCGAGCTCGCGTCGACCACCAATGGGTCTCCGATTCCAGAAGACAATTCAAGGCGATGGGACTGTTCGGATTTCTTCGTGCGATCGAATAAGCATGTCTTTGACATTACCAGCAGCGCCATCTAACACGCGAATATAAATCGCAATAAAGTATTTTGAAGTCATTTTGAGCAGTGAAGGTAGCGCTGCCGTAGCTACTCAATAGGCTCCACATTTCGACAAAGAAAACAAAGAAGAAGTATTGGATAGGCAGAGAGAGAGAGAGAGAGTATGATCGTTTCCAAACGAAAAGTGTGACCTGTCGTTGGAAGACAATCGAACCGCCTCGCAAAAACACTTCTAAATGACTTATAATTTGACAGCAAAACAATATCTGAATTAAAACCTGCCAATCCCATCTCTCCAAAACTTTACGGACTCCTAAAAATCCACAAAAACAAAATCCCATTCAGAGCTATCGTTAGCGCAATAAACTCACCAACTTACAACCTAGTACGCTTTCTTGCCAAAAAGATAAACCTGTTCACAGGAAATTCTATCGCGCACGTGCAAAACTCTTTTGACTTCATCAGAAATATACAACAGATTCACATTCAACGAACAAACCTCAGGAGCAGCAATGGGATCTCCATTCTCACCTGTAATACCCAACATCTTTATGGAAAATCTAGAAACTAAAATCTTTTACAATTCCAAACTTAAACCAGAATTTTGGTGCCGTTTGAATGCCGAATAGAGAGAGCAAATCGATGCAAGCAATCATTTAGGAAGAACATTCTTTGCTTAGTATCGCTGAGACACAGGTGCTTTCGAAAGGACGATGCTGCAATATCTTTTTTCCAGTTGCGAGACACCGAATAATTGAATCTAGGTGGGAGATGCAATCAAACTCTTAGCTCAGGGAACATCCAGTATTATTTTAACAATCATGCAAATTCAAAAGTGAATTATAAATTTTTCTTTTCGTTTCTGATAAGACAACTTTTGATGCTTTTCCTAAAACCTTTGAGTGACAAATGTCAATTACTCAGAACGAAGGAAAGAATTCTTCATGAACATTTACGAGAAATTAAAAACTACGAGGTGTGGCTATTGAATAACGAAACTCGCGCTGCTACAGAAGAAGTACGCATGCGCGAAACATCAGCGACCGACAGCTGTTTGGCCTGAAGCCTTCTCTTTCGAATGCAGTACCTATCGCTTCTGTTAAAAAATCGATATGTTTTGTGCCTTCGTTCCCATTAAAGATGTTTTTCTGTTTTGCCGGAAATATGTTAAGTGTGACGATAGAGCAACGAATTGTTGTGAAATTCCTCATGAAGCTTGGAAAAACCGCTACTGAAACTTATAATTTATTGAAAAAAGTGTATGGCAATGAATTTTTATGGCGTGCACGTGTTTTTGAGTGGCTTATTCGTTTTCAAGATGGCCGAGAAGCCGCTTGAAGATGATTCACGCCCGGGTCGTCCTTCCACGTCACAAACGGATGACAATATCCTACATCAAAATAATAATTTCACAGTAATCATGTGCAGAGTAACCATTTTTTTCAGTATGGCACTCTCCAGGACCGCAGATACGATCTTCCATACTCCTTCCACACAGTAACGACGGAAGAAAACGTAGAAGAAGTTGTGGAGTTTTTTCATGTAAACCTCTATTATATCTGCTCGAAAACCTGCTAAGGAAGGTTTCTGAGGCACGGAAAATTCCTCATGTAAAAATAGCGGAATCTCTTCACCACTAAAAAGTGACCGCACGGGCAGCCATGTCAGTGAAGGGAATTCATTTCCAAATTCTCGATTCGACCGTAACTGGGAAAAGTTACCAATAATTGCTAGATACCCCAGGTTTTCTTGAGGGGGAATGGAATAACCGTCTTACTCGCTGGGTTGGAACTCGTGCGATTATTTTTTATGGGGTTATATCAAAGAACATTGCTATGCCAAGAATTCCGAAACAAAGGAAGAATTGATAGCACCCTTTAATAAAGTAATTAACGGTGTTACAATTGACGATTTGAAATGTGTTTTGTACAGTTTTCGCAAGAGAATTGATGATTGTGCTAATTCTAATAATGTGCACTTCGATAATATCTACCACTAAGAATTCCAATTTCGTTCACTTTTGAAAAAATATTTTGAAAATTTATTTGAATGGTCAGATTGAATTATAACTACATCTGAATAAAAGTGTGAAATTTCCTCGATCGATGCGGTTTTACTTTTCCTATTACCTGCATGCGTTAAAAATAAGAGCTGTTCACTTTTCACGACTTCCTGTGGGACACACGTAAATAGTTCTTCGGGTTTTTACGTTTTGTCATAAAATAAAACCATGGGGTTCTGTTTGGAGGTTTTACAATAAACTGGAAGAAAAGGGAAAGGGAGCTTCTGACAAAATGTTGGAGTTGTACGATAACTGTGAAGTACTCACTGAAAGATATTCGACAGAATTCCAGTTGTTCTTTTCACTTCACCGTGGAAATTCCAATCCTGTGGAAAAAGAATCACTTGATCAATCCGTTTCTTCGGGAAAAAAACATTCGTTAAGGTCAGTAATAGGGGAAAAATACTTGAGCCAATTTGGCAACATTTCCCCTTGTTCAAAATTTTATTTTTCAATATTCGCAACTCTCTTTTTAGTCTTCAATGCTGCGGCGTTTCTATGCCGTACCGCAGAGGAGCTTGGTCTCCCATTTGATTTCAGCAACAAAACACATGACCTAGCATCAATAACACCTTTGGTGCTGAAAAGTCGTGTACAGGAAGAAGAATATTCGCTTCTACAAAGAATACATGCTGACAAGCCCCTTTATGGTAAATTCTACGGCATCATGCGTAGAGAAGAGCTATCGATTAGTCTGTCCAACATGTTTCTCAGATTTGCTGGGTTGAGATCGCAGAATGAGGGATTCTTTATTGCCTGTCAAGATGGCCTTACATACATCTTAGTTTCCCGCGAGCGCAAAATGAATGTACCTGTAGGCGATACCAACTGCCAAACGTGCAAGCAAGAGTTAGAACCACCTGGAAATATTCTCAGTGGAAGCTCGAGGGATGCATGCTCCGGGTACATGCATAGACACAATGCGGCTCTAAAAGTGTTATATTACCATCTTCGGCCCTTCTATGGTGTTGATCAATTGCCAGTCTTGCCATACGCCCAGGGGAAACCAAAGTTACAAAGTCCATCTTGTCATTCTCATAATCGGCTGTCTTGGAGGCATGAAAGCTTTATTTATCAGACAGCTCAAAAAAAATCCCGGCTTGCCAGCGTCAGGATCATTCCTTCGCGAGCCGGATGCGAAAGGCTGTTCTTTTGGGATCACTTCATCTGATCCGTCAATATTGTTTCTCATAACATTGTACAAACGCTGGTAGCTCTAAAAGAGTATTCAGAGGTGAAACTTCCATCTTCAACTGTGATCTCTGCCGCGTAAAGTCATCCGCGGGTAGAGACCCTACTTTTGTTTACCTTTTGGGATAGCAGGAGCAGGAGTGGATGACGTACACATTCCAGTGGCGTCGGGATTGGTTGATTTAAGAAACCATGATCGTAGATTCCGGAGCCTACAACTTCTCACATAATGTTTGTAGAACGAATCCATCGAGCACGTCGTTGATGATTATCGTGTAATGGCTCAAAGCGAATACACGCAGACACAATAATGTGGCAGGCAGTATACATTAACAACATTCTCTGAACATATGACTCTAACAGAATGGATGTCTTCATTTAGATACATTCCAATGCTTGCTCTAGAAAGCGAAGATTACATCTTATATTAGGATGTTATCATCCAGACGGATCATTACATCCGAGACAATCGACTGAAATGGTGATGCTAGAAAAAAAAGGTGGAAGAGTCTACATCATCGACATTGCTTGTCCATTTAAACGCAATTTGCAGGCAACCTGTACGACCAAGATCCACAAATATAGCGGGCTAAGGCATGAAGTAAAGACAATATGAAGGAATTATGAACATGCATCTATTCATCCTATTGTGATTTCCTCTACAGGAAATGTGCCCGTAAGATGCACTGAACATCTTGAACATTTAGGAGTCAGTAGGGTACTGGCGGCAGCTCAGAAGGCGGCTTTATTAAACACCTGTCGCATTGTAAGAAACTTCCTAGACCATCAGGAAGCAAGTGACTAAGAACCCATGGCGTGATACATGGTAGCTCTAAGAAAGCATCCAGAGGCGAATGTTGTCACCTTCAACACTCACGGCCGCTGTGTAAGGATGAAAGCGGTGAAAGACGAAATGCAATCTACAACATGCTCCTAATTTTGTACCCAAAAAATAATCGCAAAAATATTTCAAACATCGTATTATATTAATTCATAACATCTCCATCTCATTAGTCAACTTGAATTATTGTTAGTCCATGGCTGATGACGAAAACCGGGTTCACCTGAAAAGAAGTGAAAAAAAAACAAGAATGACAGATGCCACCTTGTGGAGATCGCAATGAGAACTTCGAGCACATACTTGATGGCTTACGATGCTTACCTCGAAAGAATACACGCGCAGACATAATGATGTTGCTGAAATCATTTTCCAACAAAGTGCCTCAATGCTGTCTTACTAGAGAGATTTAAGGTTTACTACAAATATAGCCCAGGTAAAGTACTAGATAACGAACATCATCTTCTTTACTGGGACAAGACTATTCTCACTGACCAACTGGTCGGACACAATCGTTCAGACTTCCTCTAATTGGATAAACCTGCTCATTAGGCTCTGATATACTAAAAAAATCCAGAAATATTTGCAGCTGAAGCAGTAGATCCTGACCTTGTGGTGCCCCACTGGGAGCGTTCATGCCAGATGCGTACAACTCTTGGAAGAGCTGGAAGCTCGAAATTCGCTATATCTAATTCCGGTGGCAGTACTTGGAGTGTTCTGTGCTATGGAAATATTAGATGAAGAGGTGCAATGGATCCTTATGCGCCGCACGTTTTTTCTCCTTTTGCAATTTTGAAAAAGGGAGGTGGGCACCCGGGTACTTAGTTACATCGACGAACGTGTTCTCTTTGTCGCACCTCTAATGGTTAATTCAGAACGAGAGAAAAATATTTATATCACGCTGTTGAATGAAATATTTATTACGTGAAACTAGTACGAATCCTAAATGCAAGGACGCATTTAGGAAGAACATTCTTCACATAGCATCGCAACAACACAAGTAGTTTGGAAAAAACGCTACTGCAATATCTTTTCTTCAGCTGCGAGACAAAGAATAATAATTAAACCTTGGTGCGAGTCGCAGTCAAAATCTTGGCTTAGGGAATATCCAGGATTATCTCAGCAATCATGCAAAGTCAAAGTGAATTGATTATTTTTCTTTTAAATCTGCTAAGGCAACTTTGAGTGCTTTCCCCAAACCCCTCGGGTGACAAATTTCAATTACACAGTACTAAGGAAAAGATTCTTCTTGTAAATGTTGCGATTATACCCTTTTGGAATTTTAAACATTCTTCAGCCATATCTTCAGCCAAGATAGCAAAAATAATGTAAATTTCAATGTTTTCTTAAATTTTCAGTTACTTCCGTAATAACCAATATTATTTGATTTTCTCGTGCTTATCTTAAAGCTATTTTTCTACATTATCGCAGCTATTTTTGTGATACCTAATTAAAAGATAGATAATTTGACCTCATTCTGGGCTCATGCTATGTAGCATTTCGAGAGCATTTCACCCTTTGACGAGAGAATTGTTTTGCTCTCACATAATTGAAATTAAGAAAACGTTCTCAGTCATCAAAAAAGAGAAAGAATAATTTGATTTTCCTGCGACTAATGACCTTTCAGCCGTGCATTTCCATTCAGGGCATTAGTTTCCCATTATTTTGACGTTTCCGGATCTAACGAAATAATTACAGTTTTCTCCCATCCGCATGCTCGTAAACAATTGTCAAGAAAAATCAATTATTCTTCATCAATTTTTCGAAATCCCAAATTTTCTAAAAACAAAATTCAAAAAGTAGCAACTAAATGTCTACCTCTCTTTGAGGCAAATTGGAAATTTTAATATAAGATTGATTTCTGACTGGATTATATTGATCAGAGCAATTCTCGTTAAAAGTATGGTTTTTTCGGGAAGTATTTTATGTGGGAAATATATTTTTGACAAATCACTCTACATGAAAAAAATATGATGCATACTAAATCTTTTTGGAAAGCTGAGCAGAACCTTGACGCAGAGATCTAGAAGATTATCAAACTCACGACATCCGTGGAGATTGAAATTTTTTAACAAATTAAAATTTTTTTACATTTTTGGATCCTCTTATCCATTTCTACCCTTTATCACTATCTCTTTCTCAACAAAATAACCCCCGCCACTCGAAAAAGTTCCAAAGATCATTCGAGCAAGTTAAGGGGGAACTTCTAGAAAGTGGGTGGGGTGTGTTCTGACTCACTCCTCCTTTTTTCTAAATATGACCTGGAAAGCATTAGTGAATGTCATTCTGAATTTGTGACTTGTTTTTAAAAACCGTCTTATCTCTACAGAAATCGTGACTTTGATAATTTTAATGAACAGGTGCTTCGTAATAGTGTGCATGGGTCCCATGAAATTCGATTAAATGGTTCATTTTTGACATTAAATTATTATTCAGTTTAGGTAATAATCAACAATAAACAATGCGTCTCAAGAAAGGCATGCTCACTGCGTGCACGATATCTCCAGTCAGCATCATCTGAAATGAATAGATCAGAAATTTACTTCATTAGTATGACCATAGCTCTTCTGATCGGACAGCCAGACAATTTTCCGCAATAGTTTTATGTAACTTTTTCTTCTTTGAATAAGGAAGTATTTTATTTTTCACTGCCTTTGAAAACTTTTATGAGGTAATTACAGAGTCAGTTATCTGGTTCGTAATTACCAGGATTTTTATTACTATATGAAGAATGAGCTTTCGAAAATGTCCTTTCAACACAACATGTATTATACACGTGTATTTGATATACGCTTCTTTATCTTCTTTTCGTTCAATTTCGTGTAGGGTATGTATGTGTATTCGCTCTAATTAGCTTTCCTCCTCCACGTGGTAAGCATGACGTACTTTAGCTTATGGATGGGGGAAAAAGAGTTGGCATATAAGCCGCGATTGAAACAGAAGAGGTTCAGTCTATTTTTCAGAAAAAATAAAATGAATTTCTCAGTCATCGTCTTTACCGTTGTGATGTTTGTGACTTTTCTCATTGTAGCTGTGGATGGAGCTCATTGTTTCAATGGTTGTTGGAAAGGAGCGCATTGTTGCCCTCGTTGCAAAAAAAAAAGTGAGTCCAGAAATTATTACCATTTTTTATACCAAATTTATGCCATGTTGAAGGATCATTTTGTTTCAAGCACACTCGCACCCATACACACACACGCTCATAAACATGCGCCCGCCTGCACATACATATTTTGAATTAAAACCTAAAATTAGTTAACATTTGTTAGGAAAATAATTAGAAAATAATACAAATCTTAAGAATATTTCAAAGAAATGTCATAGATTCTACAAAAAATTTCACACTATTTGGAAAAGTATATCCATTTTTTTGGTTGAAGATTCACTATTTCAGTTCAGAATTAATTTATATGCTCAAAAATGCAACTATTTTGTTGAAAAATCGTTTTTCTTTTTTTTTTTTTTTTTGTTGAAACTTCAGCTCTCAGGTTAAAATTTCTTTTTTTTTTTTGATCGACGATTTATCATTTTATTTGAAACCCCATTTTTGTTCGAAATGTAACTACTTTATTAAAAATTGATCATTAATCTTCTTCACAAGAAAATTCAACTTTTTGGTTGAAAATTTCTGTATTTTATTGAAATTTTATGGTAGGTATTTCGTGTTGAAATATTTAATTAGAATTTTAAATAAATTTGTTATTGAAATTTTGTTTTCAATAGTGACTCAATCTTTTTGGTAGAAAATTCATATGTTTGTTTGAAATTTTAACTAATTCGTTAAGAATTTATTTTATTTGCTTAAAAACTTGTTTTTCTAATTGAAAATTAAGCTATTATATTTTTTGTTGAAAATTTTGTCTTCGTTTGGTAGGATATTGATCTTTTTGGTTGAGACTTTATTTGTTCAGCTGAAAAATAGTATTTTTTAAAATTATTAATTAATTTTCCTAATTAAAAATTCAACTATTCCATTTTTTTAAGTAGATTTTTATGTTTTTTGTAGAAAATTCATTTGTTCGGTTGGATATTTAACTCTTTCGTTAAAAATTTATTTTGCTTGTTCGAGAGCTTATATTTCCAACTGAAAATTAAACTATTCTATTTTTTATTGGACAATCATCCATTTTGTTAAAAAATTGGCTTTTTTTCTCTCAGAAAATTAACTTTTTTGGTAGAAAATTCCTCTCTTTTGTTGGAAATTATTCTGTTTGGTAGAAAATTAATCTTTTTAATTGAAATTTCATTTCTTTGTTTAAAAATCAGTTTAAAAAAAATTAATTCCTTCAACTTCAAATTATCTATTCCATGTTTTTTGAATTTTGTTTGTAAAGATATTAAATCATTTTGGTTGAAAATTCAACTATTTCGTTGAAAATTTACTTCATATGTTTTTAAGCCTATTTCTCTGATTTGAAATTATGATATTTAATTTTTGGTTGAAAATTTATCTTTTTTATTTGCAAATTATTCTAATTTGTTGAAAATTTGTCTTTTTTGGCAGAATATTGTTTGTTTATTGAAAATCAATTTTTCTTTCGTTGAAAGTTAGCTTTTTTTTTTGGAAATTATTTTGTTTTTACCAAAATTGTAACTAAATTTTCCATCAGAATTTTTCTTCTTTAATAGAGATTTAATCTTTCTCATAAGAAATTCATTCTTTTGGTTTAAAATTTATATCATTTGCCTGAAAACTCATTTCTCTAACTGAAAATAAACTTTTCTATTTTTTTTTTCAAGAAAAGATTTTTGTAATTTGAAAATTCATCTATTTTGTTGAAAAATTGTCTTTTTTGGTAGAAAATTAACTTTCTTAGTGGAAAATTCTATTAAAAATTATAATATTTGGTTGAAAATTTATGTACATTTCGAATGATTTTTTGAACTGCCAAAAAATAATCTAGAAAATTTTCACGTTACGTTTCTAGATTCGAAAACATTTAAAAAATGATTTAAAATTTAAAAAGATGATGAAAAATTGAAAACAAAATGTAGACCTTTTAAGATTTTCCAAAAAAACTGTGAAGAAGCTTTTTAAGGATTTTTTAAGGTTTCCAGATAGTGAAAAACTTTTTTCAGATTCCTAGGAATATTTAATATAATCCTTTACTCTGCAAAATTAATTTTAACTTCCTTTTACTTCTTATTTTTTTTTTTTCATTTAAACTTCCATTTCTGAAATTTTGATTCACTAATAACCTTTTAAATCAACTCCACAACAATTAAGTTTCAACAGATACAGATGATAATTGATAATCAGTTCGAAACATAAAAAGCATTAAACAATCATTTTTATTGAAACATTCAAATAATTTTCACTTCATATAAAATTTCTCTCAAATAGCATTTCTCAATCCAAAAAATTAAAACATGTACATATAATTTTGAAAATCGAATTCAAAAACTCATTTCACAACATCACAAAAATTAAAAAAAATTATATAATTGTGAAAAAGGTATTCTCAACTAAAAATAATGATTTATTATTCAAATAATATCTCACATTCAGTTACATAATCTCAAAGTGAATAATCAGTTTTACATTACTTAATGTAAAACATTCAAACAATATTTTATTTACATTTTTCTGAAAATTTAAATGATTAATATCCTTTAAAACTAATTTCGTGAGAAGTTGAGACACATTTACATATAATTTTAAAAATAGAATTCAGATATCCATTTCACAACATCACAAAATTTCACAAAAATGATATAATTGGAATTGGGACATGTTAAACATAAATAATCTTCTATGGCACAAATTATATCCAAGATTCAATTACATTACCTTCAAGAAAATAATCAATTTATATCACATGATTTAAAAAAACTAAATCTTAATCTTTATTTAATTTGACATTGCGAAAAAAATCAATCAGCTAATCATTAATTCATCATTTCACAAAATAAAAAGTATCAAACTATAATTTTCATTCAAACGTTCGAATGATTTTTACTTTTTACTTTGTTTTAAATTTGAAAATGCATTTATTTACATTTAATTCATTAATAAACTTTTATATTAAACTAAAAAAAATGTATATGTACGCTGAATTTTAGGAATTGAATTCAAATACTCGTTTCACAATACCACGAACATTCAATAATATATTACATATTACGTGAAATGTATTTCTTAATTTTTCTGAATTGATTTAATGTGTAGATTTGACTTTCTTAATATACGTATAATGTATTTCATTAATTGTTCTAAAATTAAGCGATATATTTTGATGCGCTGATTTACAAGTAACAATAACATTTAAAAGTTTCAATACTAATAATGTTGTATAATGAAAGTTTGTTTATCTTTAAAATATCTATATAACAATTATACCTATATATATTTTTCAAATATTTGTGATATTTTGAAATGAGTATCTCAATTAAGTTTTCCAAATTAAAGGAACATCTGTCTTAATTACTTATTGATGTATGTTGATACGCTAATTATAAATTCATACAATATTTGCTATAATTTTTATAATAAAAGTTTGCTTATACTTGAAATACCTCCATTCCATTTATATAATTTTTTCAAATGTTTGTGATGTTGTGAAATGAGTATCTGAATTCAATTTTCAAAAATATTTATGGGCACTTACACTTCAGGATTATCAGAGTTTGCAAGTTGTCCTTCTTCTTGTAATTCTCATAATCGGCTTTCTTGGAGGTATGAAAGCTTCATTTCTTAGCCAACTCAACAAGATTCCAGCTTGCAGAACCTCTGGCAAAATACAGGATACAGATTATTTCTCTAGAATAAGGACAATTTTGATGAACTAAAATAAGAATTTCAGCATTTTGGCATAGTTGCAAATAATACTTCAAAATACCGGTACTGAATAATGAAAAATATTTTCAGAGTTTTCGGATAACGAGTATGAATGTCGGTAAAAAATTGAGGAACTGGAACTAGGCCATGGATTCAAGATATTATTCGCACGATACAGGAAGACTCTTCTTCATTCTTCTCCTGGTTCCTCAAAATCTTCAAATTCAAATTATAATGTTCCTAGTGTTCAAATCTAATATACTTTTACGATGTTAATGCTGAAAACAATAAATAATGTTGAAAAATGTAATATATGTGAAATATGTTTATTCCTTAATATGTGCATTACTTTTGTACTTACAAGAAAATGTTTTGAAAAATTTCAGCCTAATTTTTTATAGTAGATTTGATGATATGGTGTAATTTTACAGAATCAAATTTCTGGAGACATTTTTTTACATAATATGTGTGGCAAGGTACCCGGGAACCAACTAGGAAAAATTTAACCTTGAGTTGTTTTTGGGGATAGTTAAAATTCATTATGGAACCGAAAAGATAACTTGAAATGTGATTATTTCAAACTTTCAAAATGTTTTATATTGTATATAAAATATACTAGTACTAGTATATTGTATATTGTAATATATTATATTTATATTGGAGTTCTTGTCTACTTAGAAACACTCTGTGGTAAAACGAAATTATGATATGTGCATATTTGTGAATTTTTCTAACTCTTTTAAAAAGAAAGCTCTTGTAGTTCTGGGAACTTAACAATTACTTGAGTACTAAATTTATTCATCATGCAGAAACTGTTAACTGCAACGTATCAAAACCCCTTTGATCAATGTTCTTCCTTTTATTTCAAGATCAGAGATATGTTGTCTGAGGGATGAGTAGATAATTCAGTTAGATGATTTTTGTAGCAATTATTGTAAGTATATTGAATGGATATAACAATGAGTTAACTTTTATTCAGCACAATGCGGGCGGGAAGCCAATGAAGAACTCCCATGGCGCTCAAGCTATGAAGCCTATTGTGCCACACACTTACTTAGGGAACATCCCCATATTACGTGTAGCGTTTTCCTTTTGTTTATATCTTTATAGCCTCTTTAACTGGATGGAAATTTTATTCTAATCTTCATTTAACCAAAAGAAAAACGCGTCACGTGGGCTCTGTCGATTCTATAGGTATACCCCAGGATGGATTTCGCCTGACGGCAACCCTTGGTTTGTTCCCAGAATTCTCTGTTTTGTTCGGATCCAGTTTTTAATGGTTCCGGTCATACGAATTCGCTCGCTGCGCCGCCACATGCCAACTGATCCGTCTTTTCGTTGTCTTTGATCCCTGTGTGACCAGGGAACCACATGAGAGCCACTTTGTTCCTTTCTGCAAGTTGGTACTGCTGAAGGCACCCTCTATATCCAAGAAAGCGCCCACTGCATACCCCTTTTGTTCCAACTCATGCTCCAATTTTGCTACAACAACATGAAGCGCAGTTTCTACCCAGCAGCCTGCGTGGAAAGCATGCTGCCCTCTATGCAGCGGGGAGGCCAAAAGCACTTCATCTCTAATGTTTCTCTCGACCAGCTTCTCTAGCGTCTTCAGGATAAAAGATGTTAGGCTGATTGGTCGGAAATCTTTGGTAGCAGTGTAACCCTCCCTCCTAGCTTAGAGTATGAAGGCCACTCTGCCATCCATCCACGCCGATGGCACGTGTTTAAGGGCTATACTTGTCCTAAATAATTCCATCAGAGGAGAGACGACTAAATTCATGCCTTTTTGCAAAAGCGCTGGATAAATGCCATCCGCCGCTGGTGATTTAAAGGGGAAAAAGGACCCTACGGCCCATTCCACCTTTTTGTAATCAACGACCTTAGCGGCGAAACTGCAGTCGGCTCTCCCCACCCCCAAGGGCTATGCATGCCCTTGGCGTTTTTTCGCGTGGCCCCTTATATATGGAGCCACATACTGACAAGTCACAAATCCTTTCCCTGTATACCCAGGGTTTTCGGATTAGGGCGAGCCCTGTCTGCACCACAGACACGCGTCTGGCTAGAATAGCCGAGGCACCATTGCTGCGGTGCGAATTAATCTGCGTAATGAAGATTCCCGTCTCAGCCATTAAGATGCTACTTCGGGTCATCTCCGGGCGCTCCTGGGACCCCTGCGAATCCCAGTTGGGTTATCCGGAAGGCAACCCTACTCGCCCCTAGATAGGGACGATAATCTAGAGCCTAAAGAGCTCTGATCGAGGATTCGGAAAGCCCAACAACCAGAATCCAGCCTCTCCCCTTCGGTCTGGATCCCTGCCAGTCGGAAAACACCTTCCACGAATCAGTTCGCAGAGACGCGTTCTTAAAGCTCAGGAGCCCCAGAATGGTCCCCGGAATCTCGGGGATACCGGCAATCAATAGGGTCGCTCTCGGTACCTTTGCCAACACTCCGTCCCCTTGACTTCCCAGTTTAGACCTTGCTTTAGCCTGAACGTTGGGGTTTTCTCGACTATCCAGTCTCGCGACCAGATCCCAGCGGCCTCCACAACGATGGTCCCCGAACTAATGAAGATGTCGTTGAATCTGGGGGCGCGTCCCTCGCAAGGTAACGCGTGAATCCCTTTTGAGATTTCATCCCCCAACTTGTCCAATCCTCAACGGTCAGACAATTATCAGGATAACCCGACGCAACGACAACTATCACCAGGGCGTTGTTGGCCGCCTGTGCGAAAGTAAGACCCTGTGTTTCCAGAGCCTTCTGCCGTTTCAACTGCCTGTTTGGGGGAGTTTCTCTGGAGCCCTTCTTCCTCTTGCCCATAGAATAAGCCTGAGGAGATGCTCTGGGTAAAGTCTTCGCAGCCGCTGCCCCCTGTGAGGAACCTTGGCTGCTATTTGCGAGCCGCGCATTCCGGTATCTAGTTCTTTGTGCTCCACAACGGTGCCTCTTCCCTACGGAGAGTTCCGCTAGTTGCACTCCCAAGGCTTCGACATTATTGTCTCCACCATCTTCACTATTTCGTACCGCCTTTGGTGGGTTATCCCTTACGGAGGCTCCCACTTTTGGCGGTGGTTTGGAAGAGGGATCCGGAGCGGATCCCTCATCGTTTGTGTTTCGTTTTTTTGGTTCGTTGGGTAACATTTCTGTCCCACGAGAAGCTAGGGAAATAATAAACACCCCCCACAGAGCCCCGCTTGCAGGGGGCGGGTCTACATACTATGGGATTCGACCTGGTGTCCCAAAGTCGCCGTTGAGGCACCTCCTTCGAGAATCCTACCTGCCCACCTCTGCTGAGGGGGGCAGGCCGGGATGTCAAAGGATTTGTTAACCCTGGTACCATTCAGCTCTCGACGCGGCAATGACATCTTAGCTTGGGAGCAGGAGAACTCGCGCTCTCGATATTCCAGTGGGCTTTGCCATTACCCCCTGGAAGGACCGCTTCTTAGTTTGAGTCTCACCGACCAGAGTCCGTCAGTTCCCCAGAGTAGGCACACCTCGCGATATGGCCCCTCAGGTTCACCTATTCCAGATCTGTGGTCAATGAGTCCCGTAAACCCTCCTACCAGCTACAAGGTCCCGCGATCCCTAGGGAGAGATGAATTACAATTGGTGAATTTGAAAATTCACTGATGGAGATGGATTGAGACCGAAGTTGGGACCGTTTTTAGAATGCCCGGCGATGACTTATGAACACTGAAGGTCGCGGAGATCATTAAGGTGGTAAACGTCCGAACCGAAGAATTATAGCGTTGTACTGGTAGAACTGAACTGGAGTAAACTGAAGGGTCCCTCGATGGGTCCCAGGTTATATAATGCCAAATATCGTTAATCATTGTTGGAATCCTTGGTTCTAACACCTTTCTATTCGGAAGTTCGTCGCATTGAATATAAGTGGTCTCATTAACCTTCTTCCAACAAAAACAGAATAATTCATGAGAGGTATTAGAAACACTGTAAATAGAATTTCAGATCAAATATTAAGTAAAGTTTTGTATAGTGTTCGAAAAAGCATTGATTGTTGCTCAATTGGTGATGGTGAACTTTTCGAATGATGAGTCTTAGTTTTAGTTTTAGACTTAGTTTTACAGGTTGTATCCTGAAACACTCGGACTATTATAATTCAAGAAATAAAATCTCTTTTCTTTTTCTGCATATAATAATAGACGTGTCAAGTAGAAGTTGAATTCGGTGTCACTATTGACTTCACCTTCTTGAATCATAATGAAACTTAAGGGAAGGCCACCCGCTTAAGCTCGGTTATCTCAGTTGAAATAAAAAAGGAACTTTTACTACATAGGGGATAGCCAATATTCAATTACATAACTTTAAACTGAACAATCAATTTAGCTCACTCAATTGAAGAATATTTATCTTCTATCTTCATGTAATTCAATATTGTGAACAAAATTATTCAGTTAATAATTGACTAATCAGCTAATAATTGATTATTCAGCTTTCATCATGAAGGCATTAAACAGTTATGCTTATTGGAAGATTCAAATAATGTTTACATTATATTTATTAAAATTTGAGCATTAAGAGAGTTAATCACACTAAAAAATGTATTAATCCTACTTTATAATGCAACACTGCGTTTTCTTTACGAACTGCGACTATTTTGTTATTCATCTAGCACAAGGCTTACCACTTGCAGCAGCTGTTGACAGCCACGGCAAGTATTTAACCGACAGAAAGTTTTTCTGTAACTTTTTTATTCAGTTTCCAGGAACCTTTGGAAGGGTTACGGTCGTTACGGTTACGGCTCATTGTTCGCACCGAAGGGCCTGCATTTTTTTAACTCAAATTCGACCCCCTGTGTACACCATCAGCAAGACATTGCTAAAAAATAATCTTCCTGAGAATTCTACAGTTTCAATAGAGTCTCCAATTTTTTGGGCTACTCAAAAACCTTCGATTTTTGGGCTTCAACTCTTAGCGTTAAGAAACAACCGCTTGATATCAAGCAAATGTGATTCAGAATTTTATAGGATGAATAGAGTCTCTGACTTTTGGGCTACTTGAACATTTCAGTTCAAATTTTTACACAGGTGTTTCATTTTTTATAGGTCAAAGTTTATTTTTCAGCCTTCTGATCTTATAAAATTTACTTACTTACACTTCCAATTCTTTGAATGTATCTTCTTAAAACTAACATCCATCCTTACCTTACCTTTAAGGCTGCACGCTTCTATCGCCTTGCCTTCCTCGCTTCACCTCGCCTGGCTCGCATGTCCCTACTTTCTCGCATTGTCTCGCATTGCCAAACTCTGCTTCCGCAGGTAATACCCAATACTTATCTGCTATTTACAAGATTTACAGATGACATATCTACTTCCTCTCCCATTCATAATCTTTCCTTCTCCATTCCTCTTTCTCCTTCCTTTTCCATGCTCATCCCACTCCTTTCGACCACGTTTCTTGAATGTAGATGCGGTTTTTGGGGGAAAAATGTAAACATTCGAAAGCTGAAAAAATCCCAACATTACTCTCCAATTTTTTTTCTCGAGGTTTGAGTTTTTACAAAGGGGGTTGTTTTTGTAGATAGGGTTGGTCTTTGTGAATTTTGTGTTGATCTTCCGACAGCCCAAAATGAGCCCAAAATTCTGTCGTGTTTTTTTTAATTATCACATAATGGAGGTGCTGGTTGAGTTTAAATTTTGATTCAGCGCCTTGAAATACGTAGGAATGCAATGATTTCCGAAAAAGTTTATGACCTATTTTTTGGTGTGGCTGTGATAATTATTTTTCTGTTCCATCTTGGCAAGGGTTCGGTGATTGAAGCTTCGGTAGAGATAACGTTGGATCAACAGAAATATTTTCATTTAAAATTCTGTTTATAGTGTGATTTTCAGTTTAATTGCATTCAAAAATTTCCACACGGCATTCCATGTGGATTTCCACGTAGATATTTTCACCTGGGAAAAGTTTAAAGAACGGTTGCTGCTTAGATTATGCTAATCAATTCAACAAATCGAGATTCTGCAATCCTCCCATCACATTCTCTCAACTCCCTTGACATTTGATGTATGAAAATAATTTTTAATATTATTTCACTGAAGTGTTTAGTTCTGAAAAGATAATTTTTTGAAGAATTCTTCCTCAGAAATGAGTAGCCCTTTGGAAATTGTTATGTGTTGCAAACAAATTACTATACCGCTTATAAACTTTCTCTTGAAATTCTTTCTTTGTTGGCTACAGTTACGCTGATTTTGCGCAAAATACATCCATTTTTATTCGTGCAGAATTGCTTGACCTGCCACTAGCTCGGCATGAAACTGTGAACTAGATATGACCTCGGCCAGATACACAAAATGTTTTTTACATCTGGAAGATGATTTTGCAATTATTCATCCTCGAAGCCAGGCCCATGTGTGGTTTGGCGTTTCATGTCGAGCTGGCACCTAGTTTCAGGACCAAGCCTGGCCCTAGTTGGGACAACTGAAAATGTATATACAAGGCTCATTTTTTCTACAGAATCAAATAAACCGGTTATACGGAGAGCAGAAATGACAACATCTCTTCTTCAATATGGAGCTTTTTATTATAGAGATAAATCCGGTTATTATCAACACATAACTCCAACTCTTATTGTGTCTGTGGCATTCAATCAAGACTTTGTTTTTGGAATTTACCTCAACGACGGTCCGGATGTTTATGCAATATATAATCGTGACAGAGATCAGATTATTCTGCGTTCACCAGGCTATAAACCTGACACTAACATACCAGCTCAATATGATAAGTCCGTATTTGTGCGCCTGTCGCCACCCAACACGCCACCATCCTCACCAGTTTCTTCACCCCCTGCGGAACACAGTTGGTGGCCCACCAGACGCCAAATTCTACCATTCGGTCATTCAAGAAAATAAAAATAATATTAGATGTATGTAGTGTTGAATTTCCAGAACTTCAAGCAGACTTCGGATGAAATATGGTATACTTTGTATATGGTCTAAAAAAATTACCCCTATCTATGATAGTGGGATGGAATGAGTGGTTGGCCCATTCATCAATATTCAACTGAACAGTCAGCAGTGTGCTTTATTTCAATTGCCATAATGAATGTCGAAAGATTTTCTCACCTTAGAAGTTGTGAACAATTTTTTTGTGGTCAGTTGGTTGGCTAGTCAAAAAACGTTGTATAATCAGCTGTTTATTAAGCCAATACCGTTAAACGAAGAGCTAAACAAAAGTAGCCGATCACTAGTTTCACTACCCTATGTGTTTTTTCAATTCTAGATCAACTGATTCAACGAGAATTTCATTTAAGCGCTGACGGGTATCACAAAAGTCTTGAGACAAATTCAAAGAGCCGTGGATTGTACAAATAAATGAAAAAACTGAATGTTGCTAGGCAAAATCTTTAGTTGATTTTACTATCTCCCGGAAAGATATTGAGATAGCTTTCAACGGGCCATTATCTTCGATTTTCGGGTTCATTCAAAAAGTCTTTTCAACGCTTCTCAAAGCATTCACGAATATCATCTTCAATCCGATTCAATCCGAAACAATCTGAACTTGTCATTCAATTATTTTCAATCAGAATGAATTTATCCTGTCTGGAAAATCTTCAAAATTTCGACAGCTTTCAAGTATATCTTTCAAAGTTTTCGGGAAATCTGAAAATGTATCAAATTTCTTCAATATTAATACTTTTCGAGATAATTTAAGATTTCGCCACAATTTTTTCAGTTTTCGCGTATCTCATCGATTTCCAGATAACCCAAAAATTTCATTTTGGAAACCTTTCTACTGGGCTAATTCGGGGTGAACAAGATCCATTCCGGCCTAGAACATTTGAAATTTAATGATTTTCTGCGAATCTATCACCATTGTCGAGATCAGGCAAAATTTAAACTTGTTTTTGAATTTTCAAAATCTTTCTACTGGGTCAGTTTGAGTTTGTCGAAAACGTACCCCCTCTGCAAAATCCTTAAATTTTCGATCGAAAGCAATCTACCTCTACAAACATTTTATTTCATTTATAAAAGATTTCTGTTAACAATTTTACAAGAAAATGAAAAATTGTTTGGGATTTTTTATTTTTTTATTTTTTTTGCAGTTGCTTCCTCCTGATGATCATATGTTCAGTTTGAAAGATTATTATTCAATAGAAATTTGAAATTTTTGAAAACAATGTTCTATCAAAATTCAGCTGTTTGTTCAAAAATAGCTTTGCTTCAAAGATTCCAATTTTTCGGTTGAAAATTGATCTGTCTGGCTGAAGATTTTACCGCTTGGTAAATGATGAATTTTTTTGTTAAGATTCATTATTTTAGTTGACAATTCATCCTTTCGGTTGGACATGCATTTTTTTCGTTAGAAAATAATTTGTCATGTGGAAATTCCACTGCTTCAAATGAAGGTTCATCATTTTAGTTGAAAATTCATTTCTTTTCTTGAAAGTTTCGCTATTTTGTTGAAAATTGATCTCCCTCGTTGAAAATTGAAAAACTTGGGTAAAGGTTGAAAATTCATCTGTTGAAACTTTTTAGGGTATATATTCTATTCAGTTGATAATTCCATTATAAATAGTTGAAAATTCATCAATTTTGTTGAAAATTCGTCTTCTTTGTGACAAGATCAATTGCTCTTTTAAAAAATAGATTTTTTTGTTCAAATTCAAATTTGTTTTCAAAATGAGAATATTTTTCAGTAGAAAAAAATTTGATTAGTAAATACAAATTTTGATTCATAAAATGAATAACTTTAAATATTGAATTGATACAATAAGCGAAACATGTCATATTTTTGTCTGAACATTTATCTGCTTGTTTATATATGAAACTTCTTTTTAAATATTTTTTTGAATTTTATTTTGAGTTTCATAATTTGAGTTGAAAAATCTCTTTGGTTGAAAGTTTGATATATAAATGTGTAAAATAAAATTATTTTCCTTCAACATGGCATACATTTTAATGCCGAATCATTATGTCTTGACCCACTTACAAAAATGTAGAAAACATATTTTCATAAAATCACTTTACAGAAAAACAACTATGATTCATACAAAATGTTTTTGGAAAGATGAGAAGATATCATCAATAAAATCTTCAATAAAAAAAAAAACAAATAGTTAAATTTTCAATCAAAAAAGTTGAATTTTTACCAAAAAGAATATGAGTTTTAAACAAAAAATAGAATGATTCAATTTTGAGTTATAGAAATAAGTTTTTAGGGGAAAAAATTGATTTTTAACGAAATAGTTCAATTTTTGAACAAAAAGATGAATTTTCAATTAAGAGTATGAAATGTCTGTTAAAACAATTTTAGACAAAAAATGGAATAGTTATATTTTAGTTTAAAAAAATTGATTTTCAATTTTTAAAAAATCATTATCAATCAAAAAAGAATAATTTCCAACAAAATAATTGAATTTTATTTTTCGAATAAATACTTAAATCTTTTATGAAATTTCCAACCAAAATTGTTAATTTTCTATAAAAAAGGACAAATTTTCAACAAAATAGATGAATTTTCAATTAAAAAAGATCAATTTTCAACAAAAAATAGAATAATTTAATTTTCAGTTAGAGAAATAATTTTTTTAACAAATAAAATATACTTCCAGCAAAATGATTGAATTTTCAACCCAAAAAATGAATTTTCAACCAAAAAGATCAAGTGTCCATAAAAAAAATTGCTGACAAAAAATTAAGTTAAATTTTTAGTTGAAAAATTGATTTTCAATGAAAATACTAATATTCAACCAAAGAAAAATTAATTTTTAATAAAAAAATAAACCGAATATTTTAATTTTCAATGATATTTTTAACCTAAAAGTTGAATTTTCAACGAAAAAGGTGATTAGTTACCAAGGAGATTAATATTCTTCCACAAAAGACTCACAAAAGTTTCAAAAATATACAGAAATGTTCAAACAAATATGTAGTTACATTTTTAACTGGAGAATATTAATATTCAAAGAAACATGCTCTAGTCAAATATTTAGTTGAAAAATTAATTTTCAATTGAAAAAAAAACTAATTTTAAACCGAAAAAATTAATTTTCTACCAAAAAAATCCATCTGGCGTAACCTGCTGGAATTAAAAAGATATAGATCCTATCTTTTTGAATAATTTCGAATCTTCATGATAGAAATAGATAGAGAAAATGTATTCCTATCTATCTATTTGTCAATCTAAATTCGCGACTATCTTTTTCAATCCTCTCTTTTCTATCTCATCCTATACTTTATCTATCCGCGTCAATCTTTTTCTATCTTTTTGTCTATATAAAATCACGAATTTCTTTTCCAATCTCCTTTTCTCTATCTCATCCTATCCTATTTCTATTAAAGTCAATCTTTTTCTATCTCTCTATCAATCTAAACTACCGTTATATTTTTCAATCTCCTTTTCCCTATCTCGTCTTATCCACGATCTACCCGCATCAATCTTTTCCTATCTTTTTGTTTATATAAATTTACGTCTTTCATTTCCAATCTCCTTTTCTCTATCTCATCCTATCTTCTTTCTATCAACGTCAATATTTTTTTATTTCTCAACCAATCTAAACTCCCTTTATCTTTTTCAATCTCCTTTTCCCAAGCTCTTCTCATCCTCGAACTATCCGCGTCAATCTTTTTCTATCTTTTTGTCTATATAAATTCACGTCTTTCTTTTCTAATCTTCCTTTCTCTATCTCATCCTATCCTACTTCTATTAACGTCAATCATTTTCTGTCTTTTTGTCTATATAAATTCACGTTTTTCTTTTCCAATCTCCTTTTCTCTATCTCATCCTATCCTGCTTCTATCAACGTCAATCTTTTTCTATCTCTCAATCAATCTAAACTTCCTTTATCTTGTTCAATCTCCTTTTTCCTATCTATTCTTATCCTCGATTTATCCACGTCAATCTCTTTCTATCTATTTTTCAATCTGAATTGACGTCTATCTTTTTCAATACCCTCTTCTTTACCTCATCCTATCCTTTATCTATTCACGTCAATATTTTCCTATCTCTCAATTAATCTAAATTTTCATCCATCTTTTTCAATCTACCTTTCCCTATCTCATTCTATCATACATCTATCAATGTCTATCTTTCTCTATCGATTTTTCGATATGAATTCACGACTATCTCTTTTAAAATCCTCTTCTCTATCTCATCCTATCCTTCATCCAGCCACATCAATATTTTTCTATCCCTAAATTAATCTACATTCCCATATATATTTTTGAATATTCTCTTCGTACCTCATTGTATCACACATCTATCAACGTCAACCTTTTTCTATCTATTCTTTAATCTAAATTCTCGTTTATCTTTTACAATACCCTCTTCTCTGTCTCACCTTTCCTTTTTGATTCTTTGAAAAATTCCCTCCACTCCTCACTGCCTATCTTCTCACTGACCCCCACCCTACGCTTCCTAAACCTATTTATTATCTTCCAGACGTCCCCCTCTGTCTTAAAATTTGCTAACTCCTCTTCCAGATCTTTCTCCTTTTCCTGCTCCTTCTCCTTACACATCAATCTAAATCCCCTCCTCGTTTCTACGTACTCCTCCCTTCTCCATTCCTTTCTTCTTCTTTCTAAATACCTTCTTTTGCACACACCCTTTCTCCTTGTCTTTCAGATCCTCCCATATCTCCTCCACCGACTCCCCTCCAAAGCGTATATTTCCTAGCTGCTCCTGATACTTCTCTATCGCCTCCCTCGTCCAGGTCACCCTCTCCCCTATCGAGACTTCTTCCCCGCCTGGTCTTCCGCCACCCTCACCTCTTATCCACAGACTTAATGGCGAATTTTTCCGTCTCCTCCCATCCTTGCATATTCATTAACACATAGTCCATCACCGATACCCCCACCTTACTTACATATGTGTATTCACCCTCTTCGTCCCCATTTGCCATACCATTCGCCACTGCCCACCCTCTATCCTCCATGCAGTCCCTTAGAGTCTCCCCCTCCTTATTTATTAACGTATCCTCCGAATTCCTACGAAGCTATCCCCTTCCCTGTAAAGGTCCCCTTTCCTTCCCATCCTCGCATTAAAATTCCCACCCAGTACCACCATACCCTCCTCTCTTTCGCCCAGCAATTCTTCCACCCTTCCTTTAATTTTTTCCATCCCATCCTTATTGTACACTGTCAGAAACTTACACGCTCTCCCTCCTATTTTTACTTCCCTCATTTGCACTCCCTCCCTCTCTCCCTCTCCATGAACTTCTTCCTCTAATCCATCTCTAACCCCCGTTATAATTCCCCCACTAGCCCTTCCTTTTTTCTTAACTCTGAACGCCTCCTGGATACTCCACTTATACCCCCTTGGCAGCTGTGGCTCTATTCTGTCCCATTTCTATCTTTCTACCCACGTCTCTACCAGTCCCACAACATCAAATTCTGGTGTATACCTCCAGAACTCCTCATCCTTATTCCTTATCCCTGCTACGTTCCAATACAACACCTTTACTACTCCCCTATCCTGCATTACCCCCACCCCCCTACTGCCTACGAAACAAATTCCCCTGCACTTCCTTCAACACCTCTTTTTTCTCAACCCACAACCACATTTTCTCGTCTATTTTTATTTTCCGATATCCTACCTTCGCCGATATCCCCTCACTCCTCTCCCTTCTAGCCATGTCGTTCAGCATTCTCTGCATATCCCTTTTCTTTCTCGTTAAGTCTTGATCGATGAAAACTCCCTCATCCTTTATCCTACTCTTATTTCGCATTACCGCCAACTTTTCTTTTCAGCCCTCCATCTCCATAACCGCCACTTCCTTCTCCTTTCTCCTCTCCAACTTAACTTTCCCTACCCTACCTCTAACCCACCCTATGCTCTGTAGCAGCGCTTCCACACCCCCTCTTTCTTCCCCGCTCTTTAGCTTCAACCTTTTTACCACAATATTATTCCTTCTGTTTGCCTTCTCTTTTCCCTCCATTCTCAACTCCATGACCCTTAACCTTTCCCTATCTGACCTTTTCTCCTTCTCATCATCTTCCTTATATCATATGTATAATTTTCTATCTATTTTTTAATCTAAATTCACGTTTATCTTCATCCATCTCTGTCTCATCTCATCATGTATCTATTTAAGTCAAAGTTGTTCTATCTCTGTGCATTTATATAGACAACAAGATAGAAAAAGATTGACGTAGATAGATCGAGGATAAGAAGAGATAGGGAAAAGGAGATTGAAAAAGATGAAGGGAGTTTAGATTGATTGAGAGATAGAAAAAAATTGACTTTGATAGAGGCAGGATAGGATGAAATGGAGAAAAGGAGATTGGAAAAGAAAGACGTGAATTTATATAGTCAAAAAGGTAGAAAAAGATTGACGCGGATAGATCGAGGATAAGATGAGATAGGGAGAAGGAGATTGAAAAAGATAAAGGGAGTTTAGATTGATTGAGAGATAGAAAAAATTTGACTAAGAGAGAAGCAGGATAGGATGAGATAGAGAAAAGAAGATTGGTGAAGAAAGACGTGAATTTATATAGACAAAAAGATATAAAAAGATTGACGTCGATAGAAGCAGGAGAGGATGAGATAGAGAAAAGGAGGTTGAAAAAGAAAGACGTGAATTTATATAGACAAGAAGATAGCAGAAGATTGACGCGGATAGATCAAGGATAAGAAGAGATAGAGAAAAGGAGATTGAAGAAGATAAAGGGAGTTCAGATTGATTGAGAGATAGAAAAAAGAGATAGGGAAAAGGAGATTGAAAAAAAAAACAGGAGTTTAAATTGATAGAGAGATACAAAAAGATTGACGTGAATGGATAAAGTATAAGATGGCATAATAAAGAAAGAATTGAAAAAGATAGACACGAATTCAGATTGACAAAGAGATAGAACGGGATACATTTTATCTATCTATTTCGATCATAAAGCTTCAAAATGTTTCAAAAGGATAGGATCTCTATCTTTTTACTTCCAGCAGGGAAGACATCGGTCAGTATAAACAATTGACAGCTTTCCTGAAAAGGATGTCAAATGGCTATAATCTTAAGGAAGCTCCGAGTGATAAATTTCTAGCCACTAAGGTAATTTTGTGGTTAAATGAGACCTCTGATATGTAAAAAAGTTAAACTATTATAATAAAGATTCATTTTTTGGTAGAGAATTCAAAAGTTTAGTGGAAAATTCCTCTTTTTTGGTAAAAAAGTAATCTTCTTGGTTGAAAATGCCCCCTTTAGATTAAAACTCAGGAGCTGATTTAATGACGCCGAAAAGTCGCGGAGGTTGGAAAAGCAGCACAGTTGCTGAGGGACATGTAGAAGAAATCCATCAACAACAAAAGAAAAATAGCCCATATGATTACATCGTCAATAACCATGGCTCCGTCAACATCGAATCAATTAGGAAAGCCCAGAAGAACCGCCGTTCAAGAAATTAAAAAAAGTGAACGTCATGGAAACGTCTAAAATCATCTAGCATATTCCAGATTCAACTGTAAACATAAAAACTGAGGAAACAAATCCAAACATCCAAACATCCAAACATGTTTCTTCAAGAATTCTTATTTTTTGATTAGAAAAATTCAACAACTTCGTTTAAAGTTACACGATAGAATAAAGTTGTATATGATTAGCATTAATTAGTCACGAATAATAAACAAACGACAAAAAATGTTCATATTTTCTATATGAAAAAAATTACGCACGTGTATTTAATGTATGGGTCAGTATACGTCAGGAATATCAGGATCTGCAAGTGGTTTTTCGATTTTAGGTAAACTTTGTGAAATTGTAGTGTTATATAAGAGACATTTGGGGTCCAAAGGATTTTTTAAAATTTCCAAAATTACGGGAGTTACGACATATTGAATCTCAGCATCACATTTTTTTGAAATATCTATATTTCTGCAACCATTGAACGAATTTAGATAAAAATTGTAGGTTTTGTAGATAAAAGTATACGCTTTAAATTGAAAATTCCAAAAAAAATTTGGTTTCCAATTTTGACCAAAAAAATGACCAAAAAAGGTTTGAATTGAGTTTTTCGTCAAGAAGGGAAAAATTTTTTTTTTCTTGTTAAGATGATTCAATTCCTTATAATTTCACCTTTAATTTGAAAAAAAAAATCGATGGTGACTCTTCCAGATCACGAGATAATGGCATTTTAGTGGGACCGTGCGCTGCCACGGCGCTGCTGTCTCAGTGTCGCGAAGTGAGGGAAGAGCACATTTTTGGACAAAACCGCCCGGCACGTACCATTTATTTAAAGACTTTCAAATTGATTAAAACCGGACATAAATGGATGTAATAACTAACCAAAAATTATTTTTAGTCGGTCAGATTAACCAAAAAATTGTTAATAATGCTATAAAGAAACTAATGAAAACGAAACTCATTTTTTCGTTATTT
>CAKNXH010061125.1:198835-210324 GCA_932178445.1 Andricus quercusramuli
CCCCCCCCCCCTCTTTAGTTTCTCCTCAAAGTTCCATGCTCTCTTCATCTGTCTAATAACCTCTACTTAATTATAATTAAATAATTACCTCTACTTAATTCCTCCCTCAACAGATATCCTGGACAGCTCCAGCTCACTCTCATTACCCATCTAAAGAATCTCTCTTGCATACTTTCAACCCTCTTGTGCTCCTTCCATCCCCAGATCTCCACTCCGTAACTAGGGACTGACCACACCAACGTATCAAACATCCACAGCCTCATCTTCCAGTCATCTTTAAACCTTCTCTTCCCTATACCCCACACCTGCCCCATTACTTTAGTTGCACATTCTATCGGTCTCCTAACCTGTAGCTCAACCCCTCCTGTCGACTCAAACCAGAAGCCTAGGTAACTAAATTCCTCAACCTGTTCTAATTTCTCCCCGTACATCTTTCATTCGTAATCTTCCTTTGTCCTTCTCTTCTTAAAAATCATCACTTTCTTCATATTTACATTTACCGTTAAGTCTTTAATTCTCACATACTCCTCAAATACTCTCATTATGAGACTCATCCCTCTCTCGTCCTCCGCTAATAATACTATATTGTCTGCATACGCTAAGGAATATACCTTGATATTTCCCACTATCGTTCCCCCTTTTCCTTTTTTCTCAAGTTTCTCCTCCAGATCTGCCAACAAGAGACTGAATAGTAGTGGGCTCTGTGGACATCCTCGCCTGAGCCCCCTTCCACTCCAGAAAGTCTCCCCTTTTTGTTTCCCAATTTTGTTTTTCCTGTATCCTCTCGACCAAGTGTTCGTCCAACCCCCTCTCTTTCATAACCTTCCATAATACCTTCCTGTTTACCGAGTCAAAAGCCGCTTTGAAGTCTACGAATAAGGCCACTAACTTCCCTTTCTTCCTCCCTAAGTTCCTATTCACTAGATAATTCAGTACGTAGATGTTGTCTACTGTTCCCATACCTTTCCTGAAGCCCGTCTGATTGTGTGGAATGATCCCTTTCACTTCCACCTCCCTTTCTAATCTCTTTCTGAGAATCTCCGTATATATTTTGTAACCCACCGACATAAGTGTGATTCCCCTATACTCCTCCACCTTCTTGCCCTCTCCTTTCTTAATTATCGGTACCACCAACCCTGTCATCCATTCCTTAGGCCATCGCTCTCCTCTCCACACCTTTTTACATACCTCCCATATTTCCTTTCTCACCCCTTCTCTTTTTTCTGTGATACTTTGTACATTCTCAAGTATTATTAATTATTTCAACCATTTTTATAAACAAATTAAGAGTTTAGCTGTTTGTAACTAATAAGCTCAATTTGTTTACGGAAGCAAGAAAGTACGTATTTCCGATAAGACTTTCCTACATTACTTTGCAGATTTGCAATAATTATTAATTATTTTAACCATTTTCATAAACATATTCAGAGTACTGAATAATAAAAAATATTTTTATTTTCAGTACGTGGAGCTTGGATGTGCTAATGAGAATGCATGGAAAAATCTGGACCGCAATAAAGTAAGGAACTGGAGCTATGTCCTGGATTCAAAATATCATTTGCACGAGGCAGACAAATAGAAGATACCTAAATTCTTCCATTCTTCTCCTTGTTCTTCAAAATCTTCAAACGTGACTTATAATCTTCTTAGTATTTATACACATTGTAGTTTTCCGATGTTCATGCTGAAAACAATAAATAACTGGTAAAAACTCAAAATATGTTGAATATGTTATACCCTAAATATGTTTATTGCTTTTGTACTTACAATTCTATATAATATTATTTTCGATCATTTCTTTGGTTTCAAAGTTACCGTAGAATAACAGTATTTAGGTGTTGAAATTTTAATCACTTTCATTCTTTTTTAACACATATTTGAAAAGAAAATTCAGTGTCTCCTTTGACCGCATATACTTATCTCGTCCTGGTCTTCCCAACTTCAAAATATTGACAATTGTTCCACTAAACAAAAATAATAATTTCTGATAAAAAAGATCAGATGAAAGTGCTCTAAAGGTGTCAATTCCGGATCGAATTGACATTTTTGGATTTAGAAGTAATTTGAACCACCATACTGTACATCTCCGAGCTGGTGGGGAAAATTTTTAGATTTATTTCTAATTCCATGCGGGATGTAGTTATGAACAAAAAACTTTACTACACACTAAGGCTTGGGGTATCAAATTATTGCAGCTATTTCGATCTAGAATTTTAACTCAATATGATTCGCTTTAGAGAATCAATCAAAATTAAAGAGAACAACTTCAGGGCGTATTAGCATCAGTATACAAAACAGAATGACATTTGACGATTTTCGAAAAACATTCCTATCTGCCAAATTCAAGTTCTGCAAATCGATAGCAGATCCTTGATCGAGATTTGCTGAACATCCTATGGACATCCTAGTGAGTTTCTACGTAGAATCTCCCTTTACAAAACCACCAATCTCTGATACAATCGATATTCTTAAATCCTTTGCAAACTTCCCCTCCAATCTCACACCTTCCATAGAACACTGTCTCACTAATATCTATTTCTCTTTCAATAACCAATTCTACGAACAAACCTCAGGAGCAGCAATGGGATCTCCAATCTCACCTGTAATAGCCAACACCTTTATGGAAAATCTAGAAAGTAAAATCGATAAGATAACTCCAGACCCGTGTTGATAATTTAAGATTAACATACAACAACCCCTCTCAACTCGGGGCTATCCATTTGGGTTTATCACTCCAAGTCCTACTTGACACTTCCGATGACTCGGTCCAAATAGTGCCTTGGTCAAGACGTCTGCAACCATTTCCGTCGTTGGTACGTGCTCCTTGGTTGCCACAAGAAACGTTGGCTGGGTTTCCGTCCATGTTTGATAAACCAACTTCAACGAAGAACCGTCGCAAATAAACAGTTTCCTTAGCCGCCTCGGTTAGTGCCATGTACTCAGCTTCTGTTTTCAGAAAATGGACTTCTACTCAATAAGATTTATCGTCAATGAATGTAGCATAATAGGAACCACCACCGAGAGATTTTGCTCTCAATGGTCCACATACGTCCGAGTGGATTTTTTCTAACAACTTTTCACTCTTAGACTCTGAAGCTTTGGGAAAAGGTGCTTACGAGTGTATTCCCATTTTGCAAATTTCGCAAGGAGGAAGTCTATCATCTGGTTTTAATGAGATTCTATTCACCATACCTTCTGATGATAATCTTCGCATGTCATTTTCGTCGAGATGTCCTAATCGACGATGCCATTTTTCCGATTCGCTTAACCTGTCATTTGAGGATGATACTGCACTTGAAGCTGACATACACTGGGCCCATAACCTGTTGTTTAGTTAAGTTTATTGTATTAAACAAAGATATACAAAGTGAAAAATATCCGAGAACACGTTTTTGAATAATAGACTACGAATTCGAGGTAAAAATTCAAACAGATGACACAAATTTTCAAAATTTTATTAACAAGGTAAATTTTCATAACAATCAGCAGGCAAAGGTTTTTCAGTAACAGAAGACGAATTAGGGACACGGAACAAAAATGTGTTATCAAAAATTAAAAAATCTAAAGAAGCGACTAAAATTTGAACTTTCTTATTAAATTCGTCGGTTTCGATTGAACTCAGTATAAGGGATGCTGCTTGGACACAGATCAGAAATTTTGGATGGAAATTCAAAATTTTCTTAGATCGATTTAATATAATATAAAATTTTCAAAGATTATTTACGAAATAGTTTTAATATATAATTTAATTTATTTATAATATTCTCCAGAATCTCTGGAAAATTATAATTATCTAATTTTGAAAGCAAACTAATAATACTCATTTCCTTACTCTCAGATATCAGAATCTAATTTCAGCTCGAATTTGAATGTTTAAGAACCTTTAACAAATACATAATTATCGCAAATTTTCATTCTTAATAAAAAAGGTCTTTCTTCTTGTGAATTGAAAATCGATTAATTCTGTTTTAATTAATTAATCAATTTTTTATTTAATAAGAAATATTTTTAAAAATTCTAGAAATCTTAAGCTCTTAGAATTCGTATATCAAAATAAAAAAATCATTTGAAATTTATCCATTAATCAAAATTTCAAGAATGTTCGAAAAGCTAACCCCTTTTCCAGCTTGTTCAGCGCTAACGTAACGGAAAATCAAATATTTTTGACAAAAAAAAATTATTTTCGATGCTTAGAGTTTCTAAAATCATCCTTCGGATTTAAAGTAACAATAATTTTAAAAAAAATTACTTCAGAATACAATTTTTTTCCGTTCTTGTTATTCTAAATTCTAACCATAATTCGAGAAACTTTGAGGATTGAAAATAGTTGATTTTTTTATAAAAATATGTGATTAGTGTATTATTAATGAAAACATTATATTAAACAAAAAATGTGATTATTTTTTATTTCATTATTCGGGAATTTCACCATTCGGGAGCTTTACAGTGTTATGAGTTTTATTCTTCGGAATTTTTCATTCGTTGTTTTTAATTTTTCAATTTAGGGTTTTTTTTATTGAGGATAATTTAAAATCCGTCAATTTTCTTTCACGAATTTTATTATTCAGAAATTCTTGGATTCGGTTATATTACAAACTTTTGGAAATTTTAACATTTGGGAATTTTCAAATTCGGAAATTTCATTTTTGGGGATTTGTCAGACGTCCGAATGTTTTCGAAAAATTTGTACTCTTGTCCAATTGGAAAACGTTGCTGTAATTTTTTTCAAATTTCAGGAAATCGTTTGAAATATTTTAATATTACAATTTTTTTGAATCTTAACAAGTTTTGAATTGTTTTTTTTTTACTTTTTTTAAATCCTTTGAAACTTTTAACAACCCTGGAAATAAAAAGGCACCTTTCAGTTATCCGGGAGTATATAAAATCCCTTGTTCTTGTGGCAAAGTGTATATTGGAGAAACCGGGTGCGCGGTGAGCCAACGCATAAAGGAACATGCCAGTAAAGTCAAGCTAAAAAATTCCACGCAATCAGCGTTTATTGTTATTTATTAATTTATTCAATATATATTTAATAATTAATAATTTTTATTAATTTAATTACTCTGAAGCAGCAATTTATAAAATTGAGCAAGGATTAGTTTGAAAAATAATCGAACCATTTTAAAATATACTTAGAAGGTTTGAAAAGATTCCAAAATAATTTAAATTATGTCGAACACAAAATTGATAAGCTTTTTAAGCATTCTAAAAGGTCTTCAATGATTAAAAAATTTGTATCAAAATTCCTAGAAAAACTATCAATTTTTAAAAAATCAATTCTGAAAGAACATTCAATAAGATTTTCAAAATTGTCAAAGAAGAATCTGGATGATTTTGAGCTATTTATTTTTTTATTTTTTAGGATTTTCAAGAAAGTCTAGAAAAAATTCAAGTCTGAAGAGGATAAACTTATTATTAGATTCCTGACTTTTGAAATGATTTTTCTAAAAAAAATTTTGTAGAAAATCAAAACTACAATAAAATACAACAATGTACAAAAAAAATGTTAAAAAAAACTACAAAATTCGTCCTAGTAAAATAAACAAATTGTAAATCCCTGTAATTTTGGTCGTAATTTATTAAATTTATATTTGACCTCTTGGCTTGTAAATTCAACAATTTGATTGAAAATTTTTTTCTTGATTGAAAAACCTTTTTTTGTATTAAAAATCAACTATTTTGTTAAAAATTCTTCTTTTTTGAATTAATTCAACTGTTTTCTCATGTAAAATTGAAATTTTTTCTCCTTCAACATTTAAATGATTGATTAGAAGTTTAATAACTTTGTTTAATTTTAGTTGAAGATTCATCTCTTTGTTTGTAAATTTGACTATTTTCTGGAAAACTCATTCTTTTTCCTTGAAAATCAAATTTTTAACTGAAAATTGATCAATTCCGTTTTCGATTAGAAAAATAAATCTTTCCAGGTTGAAAATGCGACCTGAAATTCGACATTCTGGAAACTTTTTCCATTAGTGGAAAATCTGTCCTGGTTGAAAATTTCTCTTTTTCGTTTGAAAATTCATGTCCTTTTGGTAGAAAATTAATCTTTTTTTTTGGTTAAAACCTTATGTTTTTTGAATGATAGTAACTGTCGAGAATACATAAAATTAGAATATTTTTCGGTTAAGAGTTGGATTACTTTACTAAAAATTTATTTTTTGTTCAAAAATTCGACATTTTGGTGAAAATTCATGTGTTTTGATGAAAAAAAAATATTTTTTGGATATTCATCATGTTTACGAGAGACCGAAAAATTAATTATGTGAAACTTCTAAATAGGCGATGTCACCTTCACCCAAAAACCGTGTTTACAAGTTAATGCATCAGAATGGAAAAATTATAATGATTTACTCATTTTTTAGTCTATTTCACCTTACTTTATTACCGCTAAACCTAAGCCTATTTTTCTGTTTGTCATTTTTCTCTGTGGAAAAAAATAACGCATATCTAGACGCTTGTTTTCAATGAAATTTTAAGAACAACATGATAAAAGCGGAAGGACGCTGACAAAAAATGTCACATTTTGTGTGAATAATACGAGTAGAAGAAAAATTCAAGATTTAATCATGTAAAATTTTATTATTGAATTTTCAGTTAAAATAATTATATTTTAACAAAAAAAAATCTGAATTTTCAGCAAAATAATTAAAATAAATAGTTTAATTTCCACAAAAAACTATTTTAATTTTCTATAAAAAAACTGTTAAATTGAACCAAAAAATACCAATATTTAACCAAGAAATATTTCTCAATCAATAGAGGAAAAAACTCATCCAAAATGTTGAATTTTCAAGTAATAAAGACGAATTTTCGAAAAAAGTTGAATTCACAAGATGCATTTTTTAGCAAAAATGAAATAGCTGAATTTTCAGTTAAAAAATCAATTTTCAACATAAAAAAAAGAATCTTCAACCAGATTTTTTAAATTTTAAACCAAAGAAATAAACTTTCAACTGAAATGATGCATCTTCAATAGAAATAAAAAAATTTCAAACAAATAGTTAAATTATCAACCCAAGAGGTGGATTTTCGACCAAAAAGACCAATTTTCAACAATATAGATGAATGTTCAACTAAAAAAGATACATTTTCAACAAAAAGCAGAATAGTTTTATTTTTCAGTTAGAAAAAAAAGTTTTTAAGAATGAAAAAAACTAGATTTCTATCAAGCCAAAAATTTCGACGAAAAATATAATGGTTACAATTTTAGTCGAAAAAATTAATTTTCAATAAAAAAACTAATTTTCTACCAAAAATATTGAATTAAAGAATTAAATTTTAATAAAAAACTAATTTTCAGCAAAAAAAAAATGAATATTCAACTGAAACGATCAATTTGCTACCTGAAAAATAATAATTTTGAACAAAATACATACATTTTTAACCAAATATTTTAATTTTTAATGGAATTTCAATCAAATACTTGAATTTCGTTAAAAAATATTTTATTGGCTTAGAAACTTATTTTTTTAAGTGAAAATTACACTATTCTATTTATTGTTGAAAATTTATTTTTTTCAGTTAAAATTTGATTTATTTTGTTAAAATTGTGTTTTTCATTGATAGAAAATTAAAAAATTTCGTTGAAAATTCATTTCTTTGGCTAAACATTATTTTTTTACATTTAAAATTAATTTTTTGAACTATTAATTTAAATCTTCCTTTTTTTGTCGATTTTTTTTTATACATTTAATCTCCTTGGTAGTAAATTCATTTGTTTGGTTAAAAATTTAACTAAAAGAAATCTGTTGTATTTGATAATTTATCTGTTTTGTTGAAAATTTGTCTTTTTTTCGTTTTCGTTGAAAATTCACGCATTTTGCTAAAAATAATTTTTTTTTTCGTAGAAAATTAATCTTTTTGGTTGAAATTTTATTTCTTTTGTTGAAAATTAGTTTTTCAGAATTAAAAAGTAATTTTTTAAAGTAAAAATTCAACTATTACATTTTTTGTCAAAATTTTTTTGATATTCATGATTTCTTTTTGGGAGAAAATTCATTTGTTTGGTTGAAAATTCAACTATTTCGTTGAAAACATATATAATATGTCTAAAAATGTATTTCTTTAACTGCAAATTAAACTATTCTTTTTATTGTCGGAAATTTATCTTTTTCAGTTAAAAGTTCATCCATTTTATTACAAATTTGTAATTTTTTTCGTGGAAAATGAACCTTTTTAGTCAAAATTTAATTTCTTCGGTCGAAAATTATTGTTTTTTGAAACTTACTTTTTCAAACTAAAAATGTTAACTATTTCATTGTTCGTCGAAATTTTTTTTGATAGTACTTCAATTTTTTGGCTGAAAGTTCATCTGTTTAGTTGAAAATTTAACTATTTCATTGAAAATTTATTTCATTTGGTTGAAAAGGTAGTTCTCTAACTTAAAATTAAACCATTCTATTTTTTGTTTGAAAATGTAATTGAAAATTCGTTTTTCTTTTGTTTGAAAATTAATTTTTTTCTAATATAAAAATATTTATTTATAAAGTTTCTTCATGAAAATAGAAGCAATTTATTCATAGATTCTTTATCATGATCCACTGAGTCATACAAAACGATTTTTAAGAAGGTCTCTGTCTGTAGTATGTCTGTCTGTCTGTCTGCAGTCTGTCTGTCTGTTTGTATGCAGTCTGTCTGTCTTTCTGTACTCTGCCGGCAGTCTGACTGTCTATAGTTTATCTGTCTGTAATCTGTCTGCCTGCAGTATGTCTGTCTGTATATCTGCAGTATGTAGTCTGTCTGTCTGTCTGTACTCTGTCGGCTGTCTGTCTGTAGTCTGTCTGCCTGTAGTCTTTCTGTCTGTCTGTAGGCCTGTCTGCCCGTCTGTCTGTCTGCACTCTGTATGTCTGTACTCTGTATGCATGTCTGTATTATGTCGGCAGCATGTATGTCTGCAATATGTCTGTATGTATTCTGTCGGCGGTCTGTCTGTCTGGCTGTCTGTCTGTAGTATGTCTGTCTGTCTGTCCATCTGTCTGTCTGCAGTCTGTATGTCTGTAGTCTGTCTGTCTGTCTGTCTGTCTGTACTCTGTCGGCAGTCTGTCTGTAGTATGTCTGCCTGTTATTGGATTTTTAGTTTATCAATGATTGTTTAGGGGACACTATGCAAGAGTATAGGTCATTTTTAGGAGTAGATCATTTAAATTCATTAGAATATGCAAAAAAATGTGTTTATAATAATTTGATAAAACTGATTAATACAATATTTAACAAAATTAAAAAAAAATTTGATCTATACATGAAAATGTATTAACACGAGAGATAAGAAGAACTCATTATGAGCATTATAAACAGCGACATGACTTTCGTATTAAATTGTTTGTACAATTAAGTGTACCAGTCATCGTTGAAATGGTATTATTTGAAAGTCAGTATGTGATACGTTTCAATTTATTCATGAATGAGTGTGCTTTTGGCTCTATTTATTCTGCCTGAAGCAATGACCTATATAGAAGACGACTGGAATAGTTAAATCTACATTTAAAAAATGAATTTTCAACCAAAAAACAACGAATTTTTTACGTGATAATTAAATTTTCAACCAAACAAAAAGTAAATTTTTAACAAGTAGTTTGAATATCAACCAAGTAGTTGAATTTTCAACCAAAAATAATACATTTTTTCGAAAACCAACAACTTCTTGACTACAAATGAAAATTGAACAATTGAGAAAGAATTGATCACGGTCATTGAAAATTAAAGATTCGAATTCTTGGGGATAGAAATTTTTTCATTTCTAGTTATAAAAACTGAACCGCAAATTAAAACACTCAAAAGTGGAATACTTTATATTTTAAACTTTTAAAGTTAAAGCTTAAAAAAAATAATAACGCAAATGCTTAATAAATTTCGCGTATAAAATGAAAGCATTCATAACTTTCTCAATTAAAATTTTTTAATTAAAAGTCGTTAAACAAGAAAATTTTAAATTTCAACTTTTATACATTGTACAGTTTTATTTGAAAAAATCATTTTCAAATGTTCCAGGAATCTAATAATAATTTTATCATTTCAGAATTCGAATTTTTCCTACAAATTTTTGAAAATCCTGCAAATGTAAATAAATTACCTTCAAATCATCCAGTAAATTTAATGGCAATTTCTTAAAAACTTCTAAATATATTTTAAACTTACTCGTTTTTTTCGAATTGATGATTGTTTAATTGTCGTTTATTAGTCAACAAATTCTTTGAATTCAAGTTTTTTTTTAAATTGATTTTTTAAAACAAAAAAATCATTTAGAATTTTCCCGTAAAACTTAAGGCAATTGTTTCAGTTTGTTAAAATCTTTATAGATCCTTAAAAAGCTTTAAAATTTTATTTCAAAATCTTGAAAACTCTAAACTTAGTTTTTGATTTTTCGAAATCTTTTCCAGTTTCAAATAAAGCTTGGTTCTTCTCAAAATTTGCAAATATCTCCTGAACACACTCAAACTTTTTCCAAATTAATAATTGTTTAATTGTTATTTATGCATTAATATTCAATAATTTCACTTCCGTATTAAAATTTTTTTTCAAATAGAACAATTAAAATTGTAACTTTCAAAGTTTTAATTTAACACTCTGAAATTTCAACTATTTATAGCATTCTATTTAAAATAATTCAGTTTAAAATCTTTCAGTTTTTAATATTTGATTCATAATTGCTCGTTCTTAAAGAAAAGTAAAATATTGCTGAATATTTAAAAAAAATGTCTTACATAATTTCCAGGTCGAAACGCTGATGCGGATTCTAAAAGTATTGTTGGTAGGAAAATTTATTTTTTTATTACATTTGTACATTTCTAAAATAAACTACAAGTATATAAAAACGTAATTTTGAGTGCAGTTTCCCAATATTTCAACTTTTGTGGAATCTTATATTTTTTTGTAAAGATTTGTAATTTTCTACAATAACGTAAAATTGAAAGTTTTAATGGCGCCAAACACCCAAAATAAAAAAAAAAGTAAAATTCTGTAGTTTTCTGTGATAACTTGTAGATTTTTACAACAAAGTAAAAAAAAAATTAATAAGACGTTATACAAACTTTTGAATCGTAGAAATCTGTACTTCTTTTTTAATTTGTTCACTTTTCCACAACAAAATACGAGAAAAAATTAGCTATTTGTATTCAACTGTATTTTTACATTCTCATCCTATAATGAGAAGTTAGTAGATTTGTGTAAAGTTTGAACCCCCCTCCCCGTTTTTGTCAAACGTCCACGTTTTGAGACCCCCTGAACCCAAAAAACAGGTTTTTACAAAACGTCTATCTGTCTTTTTGTCTGTTTGTCTGTCTGTTTGTCTGTTTTTCTATTGGTCCGTTGTTATGTCTGTTTGTTTGCATGTTTGTCTATTTGTCTGTTTGTCAGTTTGTCTGTTTGTCTGTTTGCCTCTTTGTCTATCTGTATGTTTGTCTGTTTGCCTGTTTGTCTGTCTGTATGTCTGTCTGTTGTCTGTTTGTCTGTCTATGTGTTTGTCTGATTGCCTGTCTGTCTGTTGGTCT
>CAKNXH010061125.1:215452-231079 GCA_932178445.1 Andricus quercusramuli
GCACAGGTGTATCAAAATCGATACCGAATTTGTTATTTACACTTTCGACAAGAAGATTACGTGTGCGGAGTGAGAAGAAATCTAAGGCAAGGAGCTGTACCTTCATTGCTGCTGCCTGCAAAACCGAAAAATGCTTCTTGGAAGGAAACTGGTGATCAACAGATCGATGTGGAAGAGTAGGAAAATTCTTCAGCCGAAGTCAATGTTTCTTCATCAACAACAGAATTTTCACCAATTACTTATTGTAATTGAATTTCCAATTCGCCAAAACATGGTTTTTTTCGATGAAGCTCTCTGCTTGCAGCTGGTGAAACTACTGACTCAGTTTCCTCATCAACGTCAGAATTAAAGAAGGGTAAATTTTCAAGAGAACAACTTTTTTCAGAAGCACCAGAAGAGACTCTTAATAATGGTGAAGTTGAGACAACTGAAAACATAGTACCTGAATCTACTCCAGGCTTCAATCTGGAGGACGAAAGTGTTCAAGATGTGACACTTCTTGAAAACTCGGGGACGGCACATATCAATGAAAAGGCTGAAGATGCTCGTACCCCGAAATCTATAAACTGCAGACCTCGTAAACGCTTAGTGTGGAAAAGAACAGAATTGGACGAAAAAACACGAAAAATGTATCAGGAGGTGTTAGAAGCAGAGAAAGAGCGCGATAATTACAGAACGAAAAGTTTGCGGTATTTTGTTTTGTATATTCCTTAAAATATTTTCCAATTCCAAAGTAATACGCAAAAATTTTATAAACATATACATATATATCCCAAAATATCACCGAAAATATTCCGGTAATTGAATTAATATGAAGAATTCGTAACATATTAAAAAATACGATTCTTTTCTAATAATTTATTTGAAAAGATATCACGTTACGATATTTTTATACGATATTTTCATTTCTTGAAGAACACAAATTTACTAAACATTAGTAGAAAGGTATTGGAGTTATCTAAATATTCAAAAACAAGTAGCATAGGATAACAATTTGAGAAAAAAGGCACATCTCTGGTTCGATTTTTAAAAAATTTATAAATATAAAATAACCAATGGTTTAAATAATAACGTAATGTTAAAAAAATTATTTTTCCAACAATGATCAACTATTATATTCTATTCAGAAAATACGATTATTTTTTACATTTTTTCGGAAGCAATCATTGTTTAAATAGGTTACATTTATTAAAACATTAAAAAATTGTTTGAAAAGTTATTGCACTGAATATGTGCGTGATACATTCACGCTGCTCGTGAAAATGGCTGTACAGTGTACACACTAGATTATAGGTATACTCTAAATTTATAACTAATTAATATATAGGTACGCAAATCGAATGAGGAAGCTTTCGGCGATAGTACAGGCCCAAGAACTTCACGTGCACTTAGAAAAACTAACCACACTTCAGAGACACTTTGTTAGCATCATACTACGAAATTCCAATAGATCAGCATCTGCATATAGATATTTATGTACTTTTTTGCCAATTCCGACTCCAAGACGAGTTCGACAGGTTTCAGATTCGTTTGGATAGCGGCGTTACAAAAACAATGAAAGATTGTTTGAAGGAAGCAGCAGACCGTATGGTCGACGAGTTGGACAAGGTGTGCGTACTGATGTGGGACGAAGTTTCCCTACAACTTCACCTGCAGTATAGCGCTGAAAAAGATAAAATTATTGGACTCGAAGACTGGGGCACGAACTCTTCTTTATGCTAAGAGGTATAAAAACTGGATGGAAAATCCCGCTTACGTATAATTTTTGTGCTGCTCAAACGACACATGGACAACTAACTCGGTGCATTAAGGACGTTGTACGTGCAGTCACAGGAGCTGGGTTTATTGTCGCAGCTAAAGTATGCGATCAGGGATCTTCAAATATGAAGGCAATCAAGTCGTTGCAATTGGAGACAGACAAAATTAGAGAGGAGAAAGGAATTCAGAAGTGTAAGTTTGTTCTTCAATGTTATCTGCTTTTCTTTGAAATACATGTGCCTCGATAATAATCATACTTTAACTTTTTTCAGATTGGACTATTCTGATCGACGATGTTGAAATCGTACCGCTCTACGATGGACGGCATTTTTTAAAGTGTATACGAAACAATTTTCTAACTAAGGATATCGAAATAGATTTTGATAGACCCAATTTGAAGGATGAGGATAGGAAGTTTGCTTCCTGGAAGGACATAATCACAGCCTATGAAATAGATGTGTATTCTTCTTTGTTGGAACGACATGTACCAGATTTAACAGAACAACATGTGTTTCTGGACAAAATCAACAAAAATGAGAGTCAAATTAGTGATGCAAGTTTTTAGCAAAAAAATGTATTATTTCGTTGACGTCCTTGCAAGATCAGGAGGTAACATTTAGTATTTATTTATTTTAAATTTAGATTATTTTGTAAGATGTACGAATTCCCTTAACAAGTTTGATATATTCAATTATTTCAGTTCCTTTCCATTTTTTAGGATCATTCAAGACAAGTATTAGAGAGAAAAGTATGCCACCTGCGGGAATTCATACGGCCTTTATCTTGCAATTGATGAATGGTATCGCAGCTGGAATGAATGGCGTGAGCTATGGCGACGATTACCCCAAGCGCATTCCATGGACGGAAACCTCGTATCACAAAGAATTTTTTTCCAATGCAAGGAAACTGTTGAAGAACATGCGGTTTATTAACCCTGTGACTCGAAAACCTGTGAAAACTGCTATCCCATGTCTACAAAACTTAATTGATATGTTGCAGGGTTTCGAATTATTGTGGAAAAAATTAAAATCACTTGGGTTTAAAAGTTTTGATACGCGAAACATAAATCAGGATCCTTTAGAAAATTTTTTCGGGAACGTAAAGAGCCATGATTCTAGATCCAATAAACCGACATGTTATCAATTAATTAATATTCAAATCTTTACTCCTAACTAATCTAACGTCCAAACATTCACCCGGCTATAATTGTGAAGAAGATACCGGAGAATTTATTCTTTCCGATTGTAAAGCTTTACTTAGTGGCACTAATTAATTACCGGAGGAAGTAGACAACGAGGAATACGCTGAGGAAGACGAAGAGGAAAAATTAAATTAAATCATGTTCCGATTGTTTAGACAGTTTTCAAAAACCCTCCCTTCAGAGGCGTCAGAGTACTTTCTTTAGAGACTTAAACTTGCACGCTAAGCGGCTTCGCCGACTATCGTCCTTCATTTTTCAGCATTGAGTGACCAGAGGCTGAGGCCACCTGGCCAAGTTGAGAACCACGCAAAATAAACACTCATCTGTGCGGCTTCCCACTCGAAATTTCTCTCGGAAATTCGATTGCAAGGACTCTCAGCTGAAGTGTAGCTTTTACGGTGTTTTCAAGCGACGAGTTTGCCCATCCCAGTGATTCATGCCCATTGTACTAATTCTCTCCTTTCTTGCCGGACGGCCGGAAAATTTCCCGGCTTTATTTCCAAGAGCCACCACGGACTTTTTCGGAGAGTCTCCTTGCAATTTGCCTTTAAGCCACGCCTTCTGTTCGTTGACACGTTCGCACCACTAAATATTCGCAGGAGGCTTGGCTTAAAGGCAAATGGCAAGGAAACTCACCGAAAAAGTCCGTGGAGGCTCTTGGAAATTTCGTTCGCACTCTTGGAATTAATCCGTGACAAATGTTCACGCGCTATTGCCTAGATTTTTCTCTCCATGTAGGGTTTATTTTCTAATATTAAGTTTCCTTTTCATAGGTATAGGTAAAACGACTATTCGGAGGGTAGTTTTCAGTGAATAGGTAAATTTTCAGGAATTTTTAATGATAATTCATGTTTCATTTTCAATTAAAGTTTCTAGAAATTAAGCATATTTTAGATTTCACATGGCCGCCGGCGCGCGAAGGCTCGGGTAGTGGGCCTGGGTAGCGATCCCCACCGCTCGGCTGCAACTCCGTTGCCGTTACTCGGCCAAACGGTGAGCTCGCCGCCGCTCCTACTACCGCCGAGACATCCGTGCCCGGGCTGTTTTCGTGCATGTGGAACACAAGCATAAGTATGAAAACATAGTATCCTAACCTAAAAGTAATCGTTCGCGCGCTTGTCAACTACTGCTTTCTCATTATAAGAAAAAAAATGAAACGAGGCGGTAGGACAAAACATAATTCTTGGGCTGTTTTGTCATTTCTTACGAAAAAAGAATACGGCAAAAACGTTCCTTTGTGCTATATGTGCAAACGCATATTAAAAATACTTCGGAAGAGAGGTTAAAAACTCACAGGTAATTTCTTAACGCTCTTACGTTTCGAAATAATGAAAGTTTTTTCCGCAATAATAATAAGCAATGAGACAATATTAAGACCACTTTTTTCTACAGGAAAAACTACATAATCACCGTAGAATATGAGAACGAAATGGATCTCGAGAGAAGTTATGCTAGCCAGGAAGACAGTTCAAGGATGAGCCTTGAGTTGAATGGAAGCAACGCAGAAATTGCTAAGGAAGTTTGTCTAATAAACAACAATTCTGTTAGTACATTTTTCTCATTATTGCATAGATCAAATGCAAATTTAAAGGTTAAAAATTCAGTTAAAGAATTACCAATAAAAGTAATTATAGGGTTAGTATGATAAAAAGAAAATTTGAAATGAAAATCAAATTAATTACTAAATTTTTCATCACAACATAATGATGATTATCTGATGGAGAAGGTGACTGGCATTAGTTATTGCTTCAAGCAATTATTTTTGATTGAATATTTGTCATTGAAAATTCTACTATTCCAGTTTAAAGATCTATGATTTGTTGCAAATTCATGTTTTCGGTTAAAAATTCAACTATTCCAGTTGAAGATTCCTTATTCTAGTTGAAAATTCATTAATTTGGAAGAAAATCAATTTTTTAAACTGAAAATTTAACTATATTCCATGTTTTGGTTGAAAATTAATCTTTCTTAGTTCAAAATTCAACTATTTGGTTGAAAAGTTATCTGTTTTAGATGAAAATTAATGTATTTTGTTAACAAATTGTCTTTTCTGCTAGGAAATTAATCTTCTTGTTTGAAAATTATTCTGCTTTTTTTGAAGATTCATTCTGTTGTTTGAAAATAAAACTACTCTGCTTAAAATTAAACGCTTTTGTTAAAAATTCATTTTTTTGGCTTAAAATTCATCTATTCTAGTTGAAGATTTATCATTTTAGTTGAAAATTCAATATTTTTATTCAAAATATGTATTTTTGTTGTGTGAAGAATTGAACAATTTGGTTGAAAATTCTGTTCTTTCTCTCGAAAATTGTACAGTTTTATTATTTTGGAAGATAAATCACTTATTTGTGCCAACGGAAAATATGAAATCATCAAAACACTGGCAAAGAAAATAAGAAATTTTTCTTCATCTAAGATTTTGTTGGTTGAGGAAGGGAGTGATTACAGGTACAATTTCCAAGGATAATTTTGAAAAAATTTTAAACAAGAATCTTTTTCAATATTTTGAAATATCACTAGCCAAAGACAAGACTAGCCAAAAGGATAATGTCGGCGATTAAGAGAAAAAAGATATCGACATTGCTTTTGCAAATTTTCTGTTTGGTTGTAATGTTCATCCTGAAGTAGCAGATTCAGATAATCTTAAAGCTTTTCCTAAGCTTCTGCGGCCTACATATAATCCACCAGAATCCCAGGAAATATCTACTGCTCTTTTGGACACTGCATTTGAAAAGCTTGAAAAGGAAAAAAAGGATCCACGAAAATACTCCTGGGATTTTATTCAGAAAAACTCTAAAGTGCGGCAACACTTTTTTTAGGTATTTTTAGAGATTTGGAAGTTGAAACTTCTCTTTTGAAATGTTTTAAAATCATGAATATCGAAAATTATGAGGAAAAATTGAATGAAAGTGTCGCTACGGCTATCAATTTAATGAGAAATAAATATTCCTTAGATACATTCGCGATTGTTTCAAAAGAATCAACGATCTCAAAAAACGTTGATCCGTGCATCTGGGTTGTGGCATGCAACCTTGAAGTACTTCATTCTGTAGCTGAATCTCTGAAAATTGATGAAGTTTTCCGAAAAGCTTATGAAATCTTTAGGGTGTACGAAAGTAATAAAAACTTATTAGCAATATTGAAGCATGATGACTAACTAATTTTACAAGGAAATAAAGATTCTTGGTAGTTGCACTATACAATTTTTTCCTGTTTTCACGCAAATTTGCAAGCCTTCAGGCAATTGATAGGAACCGGCAAAATGAAGTTCAATCATGAGATTAACTTTCTAGTAATTGATGACTCCTTTGAGTCTGAAGTAAAGAATCCTTTCGAAACCTTCGTTTCAACATATGACTTAATTAAAAAGTTTGAAAAGGCATTACTCCAACCGGAACCGCTTTCGCATTACTTCAGGGGGTGCCGTTTTCTTGCCTGCTAAGGCTTCTGCTGCTTTGAATTTTCGGTATGTTGGGATTCTGCTCGGACCAACCCATTCTCAAACCAGTCCAGCCATGATGTGTGCTTCGTCCTCAGTAGCGCGACTATGTCGCACAACGGGCTCTCCGGCCTTCGACATCATGGCTGGGCCTCATCGTGTACTTGTGTCATTTGGGAGGCTTCCTCGACGGGGTTGCCTCCCTGAAAGACAAACATTTCATTGACCCTGGCAGACGATCAGTCCGGGGCCTCTCACTACGTGCAGCGCAGAGGAAGTACTGGGGAGTGCTGGTGCACTCCGCAGACTTGTGACCCTCCTTGCCGCACCTCCAGCATCCTTTTACCGTATCAGGGCCCTTGCAGCTCGCTGCCCTATGGCCAAAGCCGAGGCAGCGGTAGCACCGAATATTCTCCATTTTCTTACGTGAGCGACAGGACAACCACACTACCTTGAGGTGTCCTGTGCTCACCAATCTCATCGCCATTTCTTCGGTCAGCTCAACGAAGGCCTTCAGAGTTCCTCTAAAGGCCCTCTCCAAAAGACTGACCGTTACCTCTTCTGCGTTTTTTTTTGCCGAAATACCGTATAACGGCCACCTAGACCTCCTCCGCATCCGTGGTTGTGTCCAGCTCCAGTACCTGGACCTCAGTGCGGATGACCGGTTCCCGGACACACCCCCTTGCTCCAGCAGCTGTTCTGATGGTAGAAAAAAACCTTGATCTGCCCCCTGCTGCAGCCTCGACCTCAACGAGTATCTCTCCTTTCCTTTTTATCCTTACACCCCTGGCGTTAACACCAAGAGTGTCGGGTATCACCTTTTGTTAGAGGTCCTTTAGAACCTCTGCGTAGCTTGAACCCTCGGCCGGTTCTATAATAACCGCCTCGGGTCTAACTCGTCTCTTTTTCTCCTTTTTCTGTGAAGAGATGCTCTTCGTTTCTACCTGCGTGCTCCTTTCTTCTGATTTAGAGGTTGAAGACTACGGAACGCCGCTCCGGGACTTCAACCTCTTCATCCTGGGCCTTGGCGCAGCAGATTCAGGGGGGCTCAATGTGGGGTCTCCTCGGCATCTTCCCAGGTGTGGAACCGAGCGCTTCCCCGGCTTCTTCTCCTGCTTAAACCCCTTTGCAGGTCATTACTCGGCCCTTTGCTCTTTTTTTGACCTCCTGCACCCTTTCGACAATTGTGTCCTGGTAACAGCTTTTGATCGTCGAAAATTCAATCTATATGCCATCTATTGCAAAGCTCATGTTGTTGAGCAGCTTTGCCGCATCTCTGCTTCCCTTCCGCACTGGACGCCACATATTGATCTTAGAGTTGCTGAAACTCTTGAGCTCTCCAATAACTTCTCGCGACTCCTCTAGGCATTCTTCCAATTTTTTAGTCTGCGACTCAAAGCCTTCCCATATATATCGGAGGAGAGACTGGTCACGCCGATCCTTCTCATCTGTGACGTCCAAAGGACCTCCAAGCAGTAGAGCTGAGTATTTTCAACAACAGTTTTGCCAATTTTGATAATCCCGGATGTCTTCCTTCGGCTGAAGTCCAAAACGTTTTCGCGACTGATCATTTTTCTGCTTCAGTTTTAAGGAAAATACCTTCATCTTTTTGATAAGAGTTCAAGTCCTTTAGTCCTGTTCCATTCAGGTTCTCCATTAGGAATCGGTTAGCCATTTTATTATAAGTAGCATCTCCAGCAAATTTCTTGCCCTTGTAAGAAGGATGCAAAAGGTTAGCAGCTAAACTTGTAGGTTTAATAACCTTTTTTGCCGTTTTTGAAGAATTGAATCATAAACATCGTTGCACAAAGGAAATTGAAATTTAAGCCACTCTTCTAAGAAACCAACTATATTAAAATCTGCTCTTTGGCATTTATTGGCAAGTTTACTAAACCCGGCAAAGATAATTTTTAAGTTTACAAATTCCTCTTCAAAGTCTTCGTCAAAAACCAAATCTTCGGCTTCGGCATTAAGATTGTGTGTACCACATTGTATCAGCTGGTAAGCAGACTCTTTCACCACAAAGCTCAACAAGCTTTCTTTCAAGTTCTGGAGTTTTAAACTCTTTCAAAACGAGAACGTTTTATACGTTTTATATTTTAACACTTTCGTTAAAAAAATTTTGTAATCATTCAAAATTGAAAACTTTCTTGATAAATCTTATAAATTCTTTACCGGAATTTTAGGGAATCATTGTAAATCTTTCTGAATTTCCTCCTTAAATTTTGTTTCGAAGTAAGAAAGCAATGAGCTTAATATTTGTGAATTTTATCTCGAAATAAAATGTCATATCATGCAATCTCACGTTTAGAAAATAAAAAAATCACACTATTTCTCATCTCTCGAAATCAGTTCAATATTTACTTCCTGGAACAATAGGAAATGTTTTGAAATATTCTTCAATGTTCTTTTAGAATATATGTTTCAAAATGCAAAATCATCTGAAATATTCTCAAGAATTTAAAAAAAAAATTTTCATCCTTTTGCAACCTCTCAAAATTTTGAAAATGCTTCTAAGTTTGGTTTTGAAATTATTATTCGTAATTTTCTTTAAATCAACAAAAATCTGCATAATTAGAAAAATGTCTTCGAAACCTTTCGGATTATTTTTTTGAAAATTTTCCCATAAATCTTCAGACAATTTTTGTATACACTTGAAACCTTTCACCAATAAAGCTATTCCTTATAATCTGAATTCTGGGCAGTACTTCCGGCATTGGCCAATAATTATTTTTTTGCGGTACATTTGAACATTTGGGTTTTTTTTTGCGACAAAATTATGTCATCCCGTATGAATTAAGCTTCTTCGAGACAAGAACTATAAATCTTAAAAAAAAAAAATAATTTTATTGGAAATTAATTATTTTCAAAATCTGCATTACGCTGCTTGAAATTAACTTATTTTAATCCAAAAAATTTCGGTACAAAAAACTGGAAATTTCGATATTTTTATTGTTGTCCATTTTCCTTTATTGGCCCTTGAATTTGAAAAAACATTTCACTAAATTTAAGTGGTGAAAAATAGCGTTTTTTATTTTCAAAATTGAAAAAAATCATTTTTTAACGTAAATAGTTTAAAAGTTATCGCCTCTTAATGTGATTTTGTAGTAAAAAAAAGTTAGATCTGTTTGTATTCGCATTAAAAACTAAAATTTTTGTTTAATCTTTAAAATATGTCTAAATTATTCTTCTTTTTTTTTGAAGTAGCAATAATTAAAAAACTATATTTCTGGACGAAATTTTTTTTTGTGAAAGTGCGAATTTTTATATTTTTAATGTATTCATTTTCGTTTGTGAATTTGATCATTCGAGAATTTTCAAATTTGGTAATTTTATAAACTCTTCGGGTATTTTATTATTTGGGAATTTTCCAATTCGGGATTTTTATATTTGAGCAATTTTATAAATTTGGGAATTTTATTTTTGAAAGAATCCTGTATGTTTCAAGTAATTTGTTGAATTATCAAGAGGTTGGGAAAATTTTCAGGAAAAATTCGAATCATTTTAAAAGATATTCAGAAGGTTTATAAAATATTTAAAAAAAAATATTATTTGAAAAGATTTGAAGGCACTTCTTGTAATTTTTAAAAAATTGTACTATTTGTTTTGGGAAATTCATAAATAATATCAAATTCGAAAAGATTAAAAAAAATGTTTCAAAAATGCAGATTTTTGAAGACTTCCGAAAAAGAAGCTTTACGAGCATTTTGAAATTTTGATTGAAGGAAAAATTTCAATTGATTTTTTAATTTGAAATACGAATTCTACGTGAAAGTTGAAACAGATTTTGAAACATTTTGAATAAATTTCTAAAATTTCGAAAAAAGAGTGTCAGAATGTAAAAGGTTTGAGTGAAAATTTGTCAGGAAAAATTTGAGTTAGTTCAAGAGATATTAAGAAACATTGAAAGAATTAAAACATAATTTAAAAATTGTAAACGTAGCAAGAGACTAAACATACTTTCTTAAGATTCCCAGAAAATGTTTGAAAGATTTTTTATTGAAAAAAAATAATTTTAAGAGAATATTTAAAGAGATTTCAAGAAATTACAAAAATGTGTCAAACAGGATTTTGGAAGCTTTTTCTTGATGAAAGAAAAATTACCCCAATAATATAAGCGCATAAAATAGAATCTTTTAACACTTTTCAATTGAAAATTTTCAATTAGAAGCCGCCAAACTGCAAAAATTTAAGTTTCATACACTGTACATTTAAAACATTGAAAAGATAGAATTCGATTAAAGAATGAATAAAAAAATTAATAAAGTTTACCATTTTAAGCAATTCAAGGCTAGAAACATTAATTTTTACATTAAAATTTGTTTCGAAATATTTTTAAATAGGCTCTAAAAAATTGGTTTTTAAAAAATCCTTTGAAAATTTTCCAGAAATCTGATAATAATTTTATTATCTTGGAATTCGAACATTTTCTACAATTTTTTGAAAATCCTGCAAAAGTAAAAAAATTACCTAAAAATCATCCAGATACTTTTTTGAAAATTTTTGAAAACTTAATAAATATTCTTTTAAAGTTACTTTTTGAAACAAAAAATTATTCTAAGTTTTTCTAGGAATTTTGATACAATTTTTTTTTTATTCATCTGAAACCTTTCAAAATGTTTAAAAAGCTTGTAAATGTTGTGTTCGAAATCTTCAAAATCTACATTGTGTTTTAAATGTTTTGAAATCTTTTCACGTTTTAAATTATTTGGAATCTATTCAAATCTTGTAAATATATTGTAAACTTACTCGATTATTTTTCTAAACTAATATTTGTTCAACTTCAATTGTTTAAAATATTCTCTTGAGAATGGTTTTTTGAAATAAAGAATCATTTTAAATTTTCCAAACACAATTATATATTTTTTCATAAAACCTTTGTAGATCCCTGCAAAGTTTAAAAATTTAATTTTAAAACCTTCAAAAATCTAAACTTTGTTTTCTATTTTTCGGAATCTTTTCATGTTTCGAATTAAGTTGGGATATTCTCACTACTTGTAAATATTTTTTCAACTCAAACCAATTTTTCGAAATTGATAATTGTTCAATTGTTATTTGTGCATCAAAATTCAATAATCTCACTTACATATCAAAAATTTGTTAGACAAATAAGTTTTTTAACAAATATTATAAATTTTGAAAGAAATAGTTAACCTTTGATCCGAACAAATAAATTTTCTACCAAAAAGATTAAATGTCTATCAAGAAAAAAATTACGAAAAAAAATTGAGTCAATTTTTAATTTTTAAAATTGAATTTCAATGAAAAAAACTGATTCTCAACCAACAGAATGAATTTTCAACCAAGAAGATTGATTTTCTATCAAAAAATAATAATTTTTAACAAAATACAGGAATTTTCAACCAAATACTTTCATTTTTAATGGAATTTTCTAACCAAATATTTGAATTTCACAGGCCTACCAAATTTTAAGAAACGAATAACCCAGAAACGAGACAAATACTTTTTTTTTCTAAAAATTCGTTAAGGCATCTGAAAAAGTCGCTTATACCCTTCAAAACCCTTTTTGAATTTTTCAGATATCTTTTTTTCCTGGGAGACATCGTTCAATGAAGTTGAAAAATTCGACGTTTTTGTGAATACAACCTTACCGAAAGAAAGTTTCTCCAGAAAGCAGAAATAATGTGCTCCACCACCTACTTTAAGTCCTCCACCTTCTTCGGCTCCTTGACCTATTCCAGCTTCTTCATATACTCCAGCACCTACAGCTTCTCCACCTACTTTAGCTTCTCTACCTACACCAGCTCCTCCACCTACTTCAGCTCCTTCATCTCCTCTCGCTTTTTCATCTCCTCCAGCTCCTCCACCTACTCCAGCTCCTTCACCTACTCCAACTCCTCCACCTTCTCCAGTTCCTCTCCCATCTCCAGCTTCTTCACCTATTCCAACTCCGCCACCTAATCCAGCAACTCAAGCTCCTCCACCTATTTCAGCTTTTCCACCTTCTTCAGCTCCTCCATCTACTTTAGCTTCTCTATCTACACCAGCTCCTCCACCTACTTCAGCTCCTCCGTCTCCTCCAGCTTTTTCATCTCCTCCAACTCCTCCACATACTCCAGCTTCTCCACTTTCTCCACCTCCTCCAACTTCTCCACCTACTTCAGATTCTACACCTACTCCAGAACCTCCAGCACCTCCACCTACATATTGCAGCTTTTCCACCTCCTCCAGCTCCTCCATCTACTTCAGCTTCTTCACCTATTCCAGCTCCGCCACCTAATCCAGCACCTCATGCTCCTACACCTATTTCAGCTTTTCAATCTCCTCTAACTTCTCCACCTGCTTTAGCTTCTTTACCTACACCAGCTCCTCCACCTAATTTAGCTGCTCCACCAACTTCAGCTTCTTCATCTATTCCAGCTCCGCCTCCTAATCTAGTACCTCAAGCTCCTTCATCAATTTCAGCTTTTCCACCTCCTACAAATAGTCCACCTATGCCAGCTTCTTCTTCTACTCCAAATCCTCCACCTACTCCAACCTCCAACTCCTCCACCTACTTTAGCTTCTCCACCTTCACCAGCTCCTCCACCTTCTTCAGCTCCTCCATCTCCTCCAGCTTTTTCAACTTCTTCAACTCCTCCACTGAGTCCAGCTCCTTTACCTACTCCAACTCCTCCACCTTCTCCATCTCCTCAAACATCTCTAGCTTCTTTACGCATTCCAGCTCCGCAACCTAATCCAGCACCTCAAGCTCCTCCACCTATTTTAGCTTTTCCACCTCTTTCAACTCCTCCAACTGCACCAGCTTCTCCGCCACCTATTTCAGCTTTTCAACCTCCTCTAACTCCTCCGCCTACTTTAGCTTCTCTACCTGCACCAGCTCCTCCACCTTCTCCAGCTCCTCCACCTACTCCACCTCCAACCATGCCACCTGCTACAGCTCCTATACTTTCTCCACCTCCTCCAACTTCTTCACCTACTTCAGATTCTACACCTACTCAGCACGTCCAACTCCACCAGCTTTACCACCTTGTCAAACTCCTCCACGTAATCCACCTCCGGTATATCCAAAAAAATATCCCGGAACATAGCACAAAACCGTGTTCTTTGCACTTTTAGGTTATGATATCTCAGAAGCCTAAGGTGATAAAACAATTCTGAGGTCGGATTTTGATTCAGGGAAGAAAACCTTCGGATAAGTATTGTCTGGTTTCTGGGTTGAAAATCTTGTCGGCCTGTATTTTCAACCAAAGAGGTGAATTATTCACCAAGAAGATTAATATTCTACCACGGAATACAAAGTTTCAACAAAATACAGACAGTTTTTAAAGAAATAGTTGAATTATCAACTAAAAAAGATTGCTGTTCAACCAAACAAGAAATAGTTAAATTTGCAATTTAAAAAATTAATTTTCTGTAATAGAAAAAAAAAACTAATTTTCCAGCGAAAGAAATCAATTTTGAACCGAAAAGATTAATTTCCTAACGAAAAAGATTAAGTTTTAACCAAACACATGAATTTTCAGCAAAAAAGGTGAATTAGTAATCAAGAATATTAATTGTCTACCATAAAAGACAAAGTATCGAAAAAACACAGAATTTTTCAATCATACAGTTGGATTTTCAACTGAGAGAAGTTAAATTTTAAACGAAAAATTTTTTTTCAACTAAAGTGATGAATTATCAAAAACATACTGGGTTTCGTCTGAAGGAAGAGCAATTAGTGGGCGCGTGGCGCGCATCATTTTTTGGTATTTGGAAACAATAATTAACAAAATGTAGATTTGTGAAGATTTAGTACAAAAAACTTAAAAGCTTATCAACAATACATTTCTACTCAATTTCGTGAACAAAATTTTAGCGTATTTGTTGAAATATAGCCCAGCTCTTCACTTTTTCTCTGAATAATATTCAAATAATCAACATTCATTGTCAATTTGGAAAAAAACTAGGCCACTCTAAAGAAAACCAAAATTGTTGAATTTTTCAATTTGAGTATTTCAAGAGTTTGGAGTTCTGTCCGCTCAGAAGAGTGTCTCAAAGCGTCTAGTATCCCTTCTGTATCATATAGCATTCCACTATTTCTATTTCTCATGTTGACTAACTCTGTACTTTTACCTCCCTTCATATTGATCAACACCCATTTATAGAACAGTTTCAGGCTTCCCTCAAAGTCGTTTTGCATTTTCTTTTATTTTTCTGTCCTGATTTTATCTTTACTTTCCTTGACTGGTAGTTTAACTTTCCTCTTTTTGTGCCTGTAATCATTTTCAAGTCTATTTCTCCCTTTATCGCTAATGTCTGCGATGTTAAACCTTCATCTGATTATTTATTTTCTTTGGGGTCTGCCTGAATTTCGTCATTCCACCATGCATCACCACACATTCTTCCTACAACCGCAGTACCACACACTTCATTCGCTTCTGTTCACCGAATTCCGTGCATTCTCTGAATCTCTTCAATTCTGTGAATTCCCTAAATTTATTATAACCTACTGAAATTCTTCTGAATTATATGAATTTGTTCTATTATCTAAAATTCCACAAATTCAAGAAATTTCATGAATCTAAGAAATTCCAAGGATTTCTATGAGTTCAAGAAATTCAAAACATTTCTATAGGTTCAGGAAATTCAAAGGATTTCTAAGGACTGTAGGGAATTGCAAGGCCTTTAAAATAATGCAAGGAAATTAAAGTAATTTAATAAGTTTGAGGAATTCAGAGAAAGACAATTCAGAAAGTCTAAAGAATTCAGATAATTCAGGCAATTTATAGAAAAATTCGAATGATTTCAAAGCGGACAAAAGAATTCATAAGCACTCGAAAGAAAGAGAATATTAGAGAATTCAAAGAACTCAAAAGAAGAAGTCGGGGTCAACATTCTAGTCTTCAAGGCTTGTCTGATGACTGAGGTAGTATAGGCGAGGACGCTGGAGAAGCACTGGTGTCTGACCATAACAATATGAGACCACTGACTCGCTACCGTGGCGTGTACGATCAGTAGTTATAACAGGCTCTAGGAAGCCACATCGCGGTGACTGACTGCGCGGGTCTGTAACCACTGGCTCACTGCGAAAGCAGTGGTAACGTCCGATCATGGCCGGACTTGCCTATCTCATTGTACCGATTCCTTGGCATTTTAAAGATCTTCAAAAAACTTCAAATGTTTTCAAACAATTTCAAATATTGCAGGTTATTTGAAAAGATTACATGAAAATTTGTAATGGGTTTCAGTAATTTAATGAGATCTCAGAGGATTTGTAATATTC
>CAKNXH010061126.1:7041-64573 GCA_932178445.1 Andricus quercusramuli
TTCACACAAATCTTATACCTTCTCTGATGACAATGTAAAAAGCAATGAGCATTAGTTAAAGTAAGATTTTTCAGTCACATTTTTTGACTAAACATTTGTATTTTTATCAGAAACAAATAAATTTTCACGCCAAAAGGACGAATTTCCATCGAAAAAGTTAATTTTCAACAAAATTTAGACTTTCTACCACAATACTTGAATTTTTATCAAAATACATGAATTTTCAACGAAATAGTTGAATTATCATACCAGAAATGATAATTTTCATTAAATAAGTTATTTTTCAACCAAATAGTTTAACTTTCTAGCATTTTAAAACCTAAAAGACGAATTTTCTACAAAACATTTAAACTTCCGACAATAAAGTTAATTTTCGACCGAATTTTCTCTTCCTACCAAAATACTTCAATTTTTAACAAAATACATGAATTTTCAACCAGATGGTTAAATTTTCATACTGAAAATATTAATTTTTGACAAAACAATTAACTTTCAACCAAGAAGATGAATTTTCTACCATTTTCGAACCAAAAGGACTAATTCCCAACAAAACAGTTAAATATCCAAGAAAAAAGTAAAATTTCAACCAAATAGCTGAATTTTCCAGCAAAATATTTGAATTTTCCACCCTACAAAATAAAAACGAATTTGAAAGAAAACAGTTAAATTCCCAATGAGAGATAAATTTTGAACTAAAATTATTCTTATATCAAACACTGAATTTTTAACAAAGTAGTTAAACTTTTAAACAAGTTGTTACATTTTCCACCAAAAAGACAAATTTTGAATAAAGTAGTTGAATTAACCAAATTAACCGAAATCAACATTTAACAAAATTTGAATTTCCAACAAAAATGTTCGTTATTTTCCAAATAACTAGATGAACTTATCCCAAAAATGGTTTAATTCACATGTGAATTCAACAAAAAAGACGAATTTTCAAGAAAATAGCTGAATCCTTAACCAAATAGAGTTAATTTTCTATAAAAATAATTGGATTTTAAGGCAACGAAAATTAGATTTGTTTACCAAAAGAAATCAATTTTGGAACTGAAAAGCCGAATGTTGCACGCAGGAAGAAATTACGATTTTTTCACAAAAAAGTTACGTTTCAACCATATAGAATAGTTGATTTTTTAACAAAATGCATATTTTTAATCAAAATAGATGAGCTTTCAACGAAAAATATAATAGTTGATATTATTTGAATCACACAAGATTTTAATTTGAAATCAAACAAAGTTGAATTCAACCAAAAAAGACGAATTTTCAACAAAATAGTTAATCGTCAACCAAATGAAATTAATATTCTATTAAAATAGTTGAATTTTCGACCAAAATAAATGAGATGTTTTCACCAAAAGAGATCAATTTTGGAATGAAAAAGTAGAATTCTGAAACGAGAAAGAAAAAATTCCCACACAACTGTTGAATTTTCAAGCCAAGAAGATAAAACATTTTCTGCAAAACAGTTGTATTTTCAAATGAAAAATATGAGTTTTTAACAAAAGAAGTTTCTTTTCCGCCAAATAGAATAATTAAATTGTTAACAAAATGCGTGAATTTTCAACCAAAAAAAGATAAATTCTCAACAAAAAATGTAATAGTTGATACTCATAAACCTTTTTTAATAGGAGATAATATACAAAAAACACAAAGTAACTTCAAAGTGACTAAAAATAAAGTTCCAAGGTACTGCAAAAATCGTAACAAAGTTATTTTACCAGTTATTTTTCAAAAAACTAACGAAGTTACCCTAGAAGTTATTTTTCAGTAACTTAGTTCCATGTGAGCATGATAATGGCGACAAAAAGTAGACCAAAAATGTTGACCAATTAAAACAAAACGAAAGGATTATCAAGGAAACGATGAAAAAATTACTTACTGTGTACTAAGAAAACGAACGCTTTCACCCATGGCTGTCTTTAGCGTCTTCTTGAACGTTGTAAAACTTATTTTTTGTTGGATTCTTTGCGTCGTAATTAGAAACGTTCTGGAAAAATACGTTTTCTTTTGAACCGCGAATTTGTCCGTAGCCGTACGCCATTTTAAGGTTAATTGCACAGGATATTCACAATTTTTGCATACACGTGTTCACATTCACATACCGGTAGCCGGCCGGCGTTGCTAATTTTTCCAGCGAACATAAAATAAGTAAAATTATCGTGTAAATTATACAGTCCATATCTTATATGTTTCAATTGTCGACGTAAATTAATTGAATACCGAAAAACGCGTCACATACAACACCAAATCACGACCGCCAACTATAAAGAAATTCGCAATTGATGCTAATGGACGCTTCAGGTTACGTGATAGCTGCGCTTGCACTAGCCGCGCACTTCTTCACGCGTGACTAGCGATGCGCAGGTATTTCCTGTTGTGACGTCAAGTAACAAGATGGCTGCATAAACAGAGCCAAACAATCCATACAAAAAACAGAACAAATTTTGTTTGGAATTCCATACAGATTACATCCTTTGGAATCTCTATACAGATCCATACAGCTGGAGGATCTTAGCGCGTTTTTTAAAACATCCTGTTTCGAAATTCATACAAAAACCAGTTCTATATCTGTTTGGAATTCAATACCGATTACATCCTTGCTAGAATCACAATACAGGTTAGGGCGGGCTGAAAATGATCCAGTTAGTTGAATCGTTTGAGCTGAGCAAAAAAATTTGTGGGTTGACATCCGAAAAAATAAAAATAAATTTTGAAATCGGTTAATATCTTCTGTTCTCTTATTTTATTTGAAAGTTCAAACTTTTGAAAATTCCAAAAAATTTCCCTATTGCTTCGGAAATTTTTTTTTTAAAATGGCCAAAAAAACATGTTTTTTTATTGAGTCCTGTGCACAAATTTTGAAAAAAGTTAAATATGTCGAAATTGAAATTTCTTTTTGCAACACGTGCGCATAGTTGATTAGTAACTCGTGTGATTGCATAATTTTTGTTTCGAAAAACAATATAATAGCATATTTCTTCGATGCATTTCTTTCTTCCTTGTGAGTCTTGCTTTTTTGGAACAATACAAACTGGTGTATTGTAAGGTGATTAGGAGGGTTTTATCACATTGTTTTTTAATAATTCATCCACATGGCGGATGATTTCTTCCTTATGAACTGGGGGAAATCGATATTGTCGGGAAAAAATGGGGCAATCACCTGTTGTTGGAATTGAGTGTTGGAGAATGTTTGTAGGTTCTAAGTATTCTCTCGGAATGTGGAAACAATCTGCATTTTTAAAAATTAATTTTTCAACGTGTTCATATTCTTCCATATTCAAACGATCTAACCGTAGTAGCTTTTTAATGATTTCTACTCCTTCTTCGCCTGTGATCTTGTAAAATGTGCAGAAATGGTTAGACTTTTCATCGGATATCAAAAAACTATTTAATATTAAATTAGGCAAATTTTCATCATTTTCCTTTTCTGAAAAATTAGATTGATTTGTTGAATTGTTTAGTTCGCATTGTTCGAAATCTTGTAATTGAACACTAGGAATTGATATTTTTACTGGTTGTTCATTTATGTTTGCATATTTGACGTAGGCTCTGCCTCCACAATTTTTTACAATGGCTTGACTACAAAAATTTCTTCTCCAATTGATAATTGAGGTATATATCCTTCACCTCTTTCCGTATTTTCGATTTTTACATTATAATAAAAAATTTTTCGTGCCGGGATTGTGATAACGCCAGTTTATTCAAAAGGATAAGTTGCATCGTTAATTTCAATACATTTATATGTGTAATTTATATTTACTTTATTACTAAGAAAAAATTCAGAGCCCAAGACTCTATCTTCATCTACTGGTACACCATCAGGAATTATATTCAAAGTAGTTAAAGATCCAAGTATCATAACCTCAATTTGACCTAGAGTATAGACAGGCAAATCATTCATTCCTGTTAGTCTCAACACTTCATTTTCATTTATATTTTTCGGGGTCAATCGCACTTCTTTTAATTAGATTTTGACGAGCACCAGTGCCGATCATGATACGTGCCGGGTTTTTTAGACCAACGGCAGATACCACGATCGAAGGAATTATATTATTCCTACTAATATGAATTTTGATATCATTTTCCTCACTCGTGATGTCTATAGGTGCTTTAGTTAATGGGTTGGCGCCTTCCTCCAAGCATGCAGTGGGGGAATAGCGTTGGAGTTTCCCTGGTTCTGCGTATAATTTTATGGGCTCTGTTGATTTTGTGAATATCTACTCTTTTTATAACAATCCTTAGCGGTGTGATCGGGGCAATTACAAAAATTGCGAATAATTTTGGATCCTTGCATGGGATATTGGGTTAGGTTTGGAAGCAGCTCTAAGCTGTACCTCGCCCTTTGGGTTCTTATGTTAACTCTGACTGCCATGTAGATATCCTTTTTGTTACGAACTCAATAAAGATTTATTATTATTTGGAGAAGTTGTAGGCTCCGGAAGCTTCGATCATGATTCCTTAAAGAAACCAATCCCAAAGCTACTGGAACGTGTACGTCATCCGCTTCTGCTCCTTCTGTCCTAGAAGGTAAGCAAGAGCGGGAAATTTACGCGTGAGAACATCGGGCAACACTGTTCCTTGGAGTCAGGTCTCTAGCCACGGATGACCTTACGCGGCAGACAAGACAGTTGGAGATGAAGGATCCACCTCTGGATACTTTTTTAGAGCTACCAATCTTTGTAGAATTTAAGAGGAACAGTGTTGACGGACCAGATGGAGTGATCCCAGGAGAACAGCCTTTTGCATCCGGTTTGCGATGAAATGAGCCTGACGCTGGCAAGCCGGAATCTTGTTGAGTTGGCTGATAAATGAAGCTTTCATACCTCCAAGACAGCCGATTATGAGAATTATAAGATGGACTTTGTAGCCTTGGTACAGTCTACTCAGATCGAAAAGAAGTGCTTGATATTTCGCCCGTTTTTCTCCCTCCTTTGCCGTGATATTACCATCGGCTGGTGCCGAGAATTCAATCACGTGAATGATCTTGTTCTTCAGGTCTTGGAGGACAATGTCAGGCTTCGTAGCACTGATACGTTAAGTGGTGGAGAATGAGAAATTCCAGTAGATCTTACACTGATCATTCTCCACAACTGACTCGAGCTCCCCCTGGGCGTATGGCAAGACGGGCAATAGATCAACAGCATAGAAATGCCTGAGATGGTAATATAACACTTTTCGAGCTGCATTGTGTCTCTCTATGTACGCGTAGCATGCATATTTAGAGCATCCACTGAGAACATGTCCAAGTGTTTCGGGCTCTTGCTTGCACGCTCGGCAGTTGGTATCGTGTACAGGTACATTCATTATGCGCTCGCGGTAAACTAAGGTGTCTATGACGCCGTCTTGACAGGCAAAAAGAAATCCCTCGGTCTCCGATCTCAATCCAGCAGATTTGAGATACATGTTGGACAGACCCATTGAGAGCTCTTCTCTACGTATGATGCCGTAGAACTTACCATGAAGGGGTTTGTCAGCATGTTCTCTTAGAAGGAGCGTATGTTCTGCTTCCTGTGTACGACTTTTGAGCACCAGAGGTGTTAGTGATGCTAGCCCATGTGTAGTGTCGCTGGAATTAAATGGGAGGTCAAGCTCCTCTGCGGCCCTATCCGCGGCATGATATTATTATTTAGAGAAGTTGTAGGCTCCGGAAGCTGCGATCATGATTCCTTAAAGAAACCAATCCCAAAGCTACTGGAACGTGTACGTTATCCGCTTCTGCTCCTTCTGTCCTAGAAGGTAAGCAAGAGCGGGAAATTTACGCGTGATAACATCGGGCAACACTGTTCCCTGGAGTCAGGTCTCTAGCCGCGGATGACCTTACGCGGCAGACAAGACAGTTGGAGATGAAGGTTTCACCTCTGGATACTTTTTTAGAGCTACCAATCTTTGTAGAATTTAAGAGGAACAGTGTTGACGGACCAGATGGAGTGATCCCAGGAGAACAGCCTTTTGCATCCGGTTCGCGATGAAATGAGCCTGACGCTGGCAAGCCGGAATCTTGTTGAGTTGGCTAATAAATGAAGCTTTCATACCTCCAAGGCAGCCGATTATGAGAATTATAAGATGGACTTTGTAGCCTTGGTACAGCTTACTCAGCTCGAAAAGAAGTGCTTGATATTTTGCCTGTTTTTCTCCCTCCTTTGCCGTGATATTACCATCGGCTGGTGCCGAGAATTCAATCACGTAAATGATCTTGTTCTTCAGATCTTGGAGGACAATGTCAGGCTTCGTAGCACTGATACGTTGAGTGGTGGAGAATGAGAAATTCCAGTAGATCTTACACTGATCATTCTCCACGACTGACTCGAGTTCCCCGTGGGCGTATGGCAAGACGGGCAATAGATCAACACCATAGAAATGCCTAAGATGGTAATATATCACTTTTAGAGCTGCATTGTGTCTCTCTATGTACGCGCAGCGTGCATATTTAGAGCATCCACTAAGAACATGTCCAAGTGCTACGGGCTCTAGCTTGCACGCTCGGCAGTTGGTATCGCGTACAGGTATATTCATTATGCGCTCGCGGTAAACTAAGGTGTCTATGACGCCGTCTTGACAGGCAAAAAGAAATCCCTCGGTCTCCGATCTCAATCCAGCAGACTTGAGAAACATGTTGGTCAGACCCATCGAGAGCTCTTCTCTACGTAGGATGCCGTAGAACTTACCATGGAGGGGTTTCTCAGCATGTTCTCTTAGTAGAAGCGTATGTTCTGCTTCCTGTATACGACTTTTGAGCACCAGAGGTGTTAGTGATGCTAGGCCATGTGTAATGCCGCTGGAATCAAATGGGAGGTCAAGCTCCTCTGCGGCCCTATCTGCTGCATGGTATAGAAACACCGCAGCATTGGCGACCTCATGTTGATGTACGAGTCGCATAAGGGAATCCGTGCTTTTTAGAACTGAACAGGCTGTAGCCAGAACCGTTCTTCGATGAAGACACTCTAAGCTTAGCAATCCTCTACCTCCTTTATCGCGAGGGACATATATTCGAGGTACGGAAGATCTAGGATGAAGACTTCGTTGAATTGTCATCATCTTGCCTGTGCTTCGATCAAGTTGTTTTAACTCATCGACGTTCCATTTTACTGCACCAAACGTGTAGAGCAGTATAGGAGCGGCCAGCATATTGGTCGCCTGGATCTTATTCTTTCCAGATAATTCGGAAGCCCAAATTTTTCTGAGTATTTGGCGATACCTTCTTCCATGGGCCGTTTTCAAGTTATGCACATTTTGGGTTTCCGCTTGCGGTATTCCAAGATATGTATATGTTTCTCCAATACCAAGATGTTGAATGGTATTTCCGCCTATGAGTTGAACATCCTGATCGTCACTGGATGATGTAGTTTCTAGTCTTCCTTGGTGTAGGTGGACGCAGGCACACTTGTCCAGTCCGAAGCTCATGCCAATCGCTTTAGAATACCTATTTACCGCATCTACAAGGATGTTAAGGTCCTTTTTTGAGGAAGCAAAGAGTTTAAGGTCGTCTATGTATAAAAGGTCGTCTATGATTATTATTATATATTATATATTATATATGTATATATATATATATATATATTATTATTATTAATATTATTATTATTATTATTATATTGGCGGGTCTGCTGATTATTTGAAGTTTCAGGATTTCCCTTTTGATTTTGTCCAGGCTCAATATTTTGATTCTACCTGGATCTAAAATTTTGATTTTGTCCAGATCTAAAATTTTGATTCTTTCGGGGTCCAAAGTTTGGATTTTGTACAGAATTCCATTTATTGTGATTATTAAAATTTCTTTGAGGTGTATTTTGTGAAAATTGGTTTTGAATTGATTTTGAAACATCAGGAATTTTCGGAAACAATTTTTTGTCGAAAGTTTTCGAGGTGGTAACATTTTTCGGTCACATGTCCCGGTCTTCCGCAAATTAAACATGCTATTTTAGTATCCTGAGCAACATTGAATTTATTATTTTTTGTAATAATTCGCGATTCTGATTCTTCTTTTGAAGATTTAATTGGCTTATTCTTTCGCAGTTCTGAACATGCATTTAATTTTCTTTCAATTTCTAGTGCCTCATTGATAAGAGTTTCAAAAGTTTCATTCACGACTTCACGTTACCTTTTAATCTTATCTCTATTTCTGAACGTGAACCCCTTTCAAAACATTTAACCACATCATCTTATAAATTTGCTTTAAGGGGTTAGTCAAGTTTCTGGAACCCAGAAAAAGGCAATTTTTACTTTTTTTTTCAAAGACAGGTTTATTTACATTGAAACAAATGTTGTGGCATTCGAATACAATATATTTCGAGAAGCCACAGTAATTTTTTCCTCTTAGAATATCTGTAAAGAAGCGAGTTATAGTCCATCTCCCAGAAGTCTAAAAAAGGCGTTTTGTGGTGATTAATACTCATCACGACAGGATCATCTGAAACGAAAAATTCGAGTGTCAATAGCTAAAGGTTCACTTGCTCTTGTCTTTAATTGAAGCATTTAGCGATATTTCAATTTTTGACAAAATGGCGCACGTTTAAACACGATTTTGTTTTTTGCCCAAAAAAACGTTTTTTTTTCGCTATAAAAAAAAGAAAAAGTTGACAAAAACAAAAATGCTTCGATCGAGGACAACAATTTAGTGCTATAAATAACTCATCTAAATTTGGTAGCGATCGGATAAGCCGTTCTTTAGATATCTTGATCACCGTAAAACGCCTTTTTTTTAGAATTCTGGGAGATGGGCTATAACCCGCTTATTTACAGATATTCTATGAGGAGAAAATTACTGTGACTTCTCGAAATATATAGTATTTGGATTCCACAACATTTGTTTCAATGTAAATAAACCTGTCTTTGAAAAAAATAGTAAAATATTCCTTTTTTTGGGTGCCAGAAACTTGACTAGCCCCTTAAACGTGTCATCCGTGGCACCATCATTGCCTAATTTATGCCCGTCTTTGATCCTATGGGGACGGCGATTTGTCAAGCTCAGCTGAGAGGGCAGCACCGTGAGTGGTGATGTACCTTGTACACAAGAACAAGGCATTATCTACTGTTTCCTTAGTTTTTCATTATTTGGAAAGCGATTTGCTCCTTTATTTGTACACCCAAATGCCACACGCAGACCTGGCATTTCCAAAATAGTGCTTGTAGCAATCACCTCAAAGCTGCGTTATGAAGGACTGATATAATTCGAATAGCAGACGTTACCACCATTGAAACCGTCGTCTTGTGTACCACCAGGCGCACTAGCGATCCTAGCGGCCGCAAGTGTCAGTCGCCGTCCCCATATGCTGATTCTTTTATTCGCGCAGCGTATGATATATCATTTTCTTTATCCCAAATAAATATATTGCCTAGTGCTCCTTGCAGCTGGTATACACTTGTCGTGGTGGCATAAACCTTTTTTAATTTTTCTATTAATTCATCTAAGGTTCGAAACGTGTTTCCAAATATGCATTTTCGCGCTTCTCCGGTCAATTTACTTCTAACTAATCTAGCAAGATTCTCATGAGCCTGTGTGGGAATCATAGTTTTTGTTTCTGTACATCCCTCTATAAAATTATCTAAAGGGATGTTACTTCCGTCAAAAATAGGGAGTATTTCGAGCGCGCCGCGGAGGGAAACTTGTTGATTAGTTGGCAGTGTCATTTTTTTCTGTGTCGTCGAGTCTTCGTTGCTTGCTATGTCGTCACTATCGTGCTCACTTATTATTGATTCGCGATTCAAATCAGAAAATGAGTTTTCTTTTGTATTTTGCTTACTAATTAGCTGAGAGATCGTTGAACTTAATAATGATTTTACAATAGTCAGAAACACTAATTAAACTTGAATTTGTGTTGATTAAGTTAGTATTTCCGGAATAAACAAATGCAGAACAGTCAAAATTACTGTTTTGTGAGTTATGACTACCAAATTCCAAATCTAGTTTTTCTAATTCTTTATCAATATTGATTTATTTTTCCTATCACTCTCAAGCCGGTTCTTATTTAATTCTTCTTGCTTAGCTAATTAAGGGTTTTGTTTGGCATGATTCCTTCAGATGGTTTTTTTGAATATTCCCTAAATCTACAGGTTTTTTATTCGGTATTGATTATACTTATATATGGACATATTTCACAACAATGATATGTAAAATGTGAATGTTGTAAGTTGCCTGTGTTCGTCCAAGTTCTTTGTGCTTAATGATGTGTATAAAATAAACTTAATAAAACAAGTTAAATATTGGCTCTCCTTTGTTTGGTTTCCCGCCCGATGAACCATAAAAAGGTTGTATGTTACGTCATAGAAAACGTAAAATACTTTCCTTCTTAATTGGGTTCCTCGTTTTAGTTAGATCGAAGATCTCGCATGGGGAAGAGAAATGAGTAGCCAATAAATGAATATGGATTTGTTTGAACAATTTATTATCAATAATTACAATTGAAATGTATTGCTTATTAAGGGTTTAGCACAAGAAACTGAAGGAAGAATTATAGAATCTCTAATCCTTGGCCAGGACCTTCAAAATAAAGGAAACTCATGTATTATGGCCTGGAAGGGGTTAGATAATGAATTTAAAGTTATTAAAATTAGGACTTACCGTTTATTGATTCGATTGAAGAATCAAATGAAATCTAGATGGTCACCGTGTAGTGGTGTGGAAGAAGGGGTTGTGCACCTTAATGTAAATGATGTTGATGAAAAAAATAGGGGATCCAATTCAGGATGGAATTTGTTCGAAGTATACCAGGATGGGAAATCGCCGATTCGGGTTTCCTAGTGTACAACACTGTCACAAGTGCACACACACTAACACGCGAGGGATACCGGTTTGAGACACTCGAAACTGGACAGTCGAATCGGAGAAAACCATAGGAAATAGAGAAGAGTTGAACGAAACTATAACTTCTAATTTCTGACTGGCCCATGTTGGACCATTGAGTTTCTATAGGGCTTATGGCAACGTTCCTGCATGCTGCGGTGAATCTGTATACGCATGTGTCACGAATATATATAGATATACTATACGGCTTGTAATGTTTTCAGTATATCTATAGCTATGTCCTCCAGTTTCCACGCGCTTTTGGGCTCTATACTCTACGCTTCTATGGCTAGACAGTGTACGCTACGAATTACAATGTTCTAACTATAGTCTATACTCTATATCTCTGCTCTCGTGCTGGACATATATATAGCTATATCCTACAGCGTACAACGTGCTGACGTGTCGGGGTCACCATTCGGTTTCGGTTTTGGTTTCTTGGGAATCAAACCGAAGGGCCTATGACAAAGCTACTGAACGCGTCCTCGGGTTGCGGATAGAGGGTACCTGTACCAAGGGCTTCTGCTGAATATGGTTACAATAATGAATAAGCAGTCGCGGACAATTGTCCAGGGATGGTCCCGAAGGAATCACCCTTAAGCGAAGGCGTCAGCAGCGTGCCGAAAGCAGAATGACACTTGGGTGAGGTGTCTCAAGCGGTGACCTAAGATACCGGGCGACCTCTCAGAGTATCACCCTCATCCTTGCACGCGGGGCTCTACAAGGATGAACGAGCCCTTTCCCTAGCTGCTCGTGGGAACAACAATGACAATACCTGGGAAGCATCCCTGTGTGTCAACAAAATGCTGAGACACTTGCGGGGAGAATGCAGAAGGCGGTCGTCCTTGGGTCGCTCCGTGTCCTCAGGATGCACGAGACTTTGGCCGCATCATCGTATTGAATTCATCGCAGACTGCAAGCGCCTACCTCGCAGTCGTGAGATGTGGTTACGGCTGAAATTTTCCCGCGATTTCGCTGGGAGGGGGTGCAATTTTTCAGATTAGCACCCGCTCCCAGCGAAATCCTGCGCTTGTTCTTATGACAAACTTTTAACTATATATAATTTCAAAAAAAGTTAAACAACCACCGCAGGGTGCCACTAAGAGCAACTGCCATTAAAAAAAAAAGTCAATAGCCCCCAGTAGCACCGCGGTAAAATACACCTATGGCCACGTCTCACATCCGTGAGATGGGTGGTCACAGGGCACAACGAAATCACAACGACAGGCCTGCGAAACCCTTGTGTGTCTTGAGGACACGAAGCGACCCAAGGATGAGAGCTTTCTGCATCCATCTCGCAAGTGCCTTGGCATATTTTTGGCACGCGGGTATGGCTTTGAGGTTACGAACCAGTGATAATTTAGCACCTCCGAGAGCACCTATCACAAGGACCTATCACCTATCACAGTCAATGCAGCACTCTTTTAAGGTCTTGATACCTCTCCTCTTTTTCTTTTTCCTTTGCAGTGATGTTGTATTCGAACGGAGCCGAGAATTCGATCACGAATATAGTTCGTTTCTCGAAGTCTTGGAGAACAATGTCAGGCCTCGAGTGCGCAACGGATACTGCTGCCCGAAAATCGTAGTTGCAGGAAATCTGGCACTTCTCGTTTCCGACAATTAACTCTATATCCCTTGGAGCTTTCGGCAGGGCAGGGACGCGACCAACACCGTAAGAGCGACAAAGGTGGTGACAAAGTACTCTTAGGGCCGCATTATGTCTATAGATATACGTTGTACCTGCGTCGGTGGACACCCCGATGGTATGTGTTCTAGGTACTCAGCGTGTGCATGACACGCTCTGCACCTATCACTGGGAACTTCTCGACACGAAATGCGGTGACGGTATGCTAAGGTGGAGATTACACCGTACTTTTTTTTTTTTTTTCGGAGAGGAGGTGAGAATGCATTTACGCACTGAGTGTGGGACTCGACCTGAAAACGGTAATACCCACTAAATTCACCTCCTCTTTCCGCCAACCCATGTCCTCGGAACCGCTTTTGCATTACTTCAAGGACATGGGGGTAAGGCCACTAAGTCGTGCTTCGACTTTCTCTTTAGGTTGCCAACTTGGCATTCTTCTGATCGTCATCCAACCAGGATGCACGCATCGTCCTCAGTAGTGTGGTGGTACCACACAACGGGCTCGTCGGCCTCCGACATCCTGGTTGGGTATCGCTCGTCCAAGTAGCGCGTCCTTGAGGCTTCCTTGACAAGGCTGCCTCTTGGAACGCCCTACACCTCATTGTCCCGGGACGATGATCTGTCCTGGGCTTATCTTCCTTTGTGGCGCAGAGGAAGCACTGCGGCGAACGTTCGCAAGCCGCAGCCTTATGTCCCTCCTTGCCACATCTCCAGCATGACTTCGTGCGGTCCGGGCCATCACAACCGGCTGCCATGTGGCCGAAGTCAAGGCAGCGGTAGCACCGAACCCTTTCCACCTTTTTTTGTACACGACAGGACACCCACCCACCTTCAGGTGTCCTGTGCGTACCAATCTCGCGGATAGTTCCTCGGCCAGCTCCACGAAAGCCTTCAGGTTGCCCCTGAAGGCTCTTTTCGTGAGGCTGACCTTCACCTCTCCCGCTCCTTCGTTACCGAAGTGGCTTCTCACAGCCGCTTCTACTTCACCAGCCTCCGTTGTTGGATCGAGGTCCAGGACCTCGATTTCGGTACGGGGTACGAGCTCGCGCACAGTACCCCCCACCCAACCGCCTCCTTGACAGCAGCCGAAAATTCGGCCCTGCCCTCTGCTGCAGGTCCAAGCTCCACAAGGACCCCGCCATTCCTGGTTTGCCTGACACCCCTGATTTTTACACCAAGGGTGTCCTGCTTCACCTTCGACTTGAGGTCCTTGAGGACCTCGGCGTAACTTAGACCCTCGGCTGGTTTGATGAGAACCGCCTCGGGTCGAGCTCTTCTCTTCATCTTCCTCTCCGCTTTTGGCATCTGTGCTGCAGCTGCATCCCTTTCTCCTCCCTTTTTGGGCGTAGACGTCACTTTCGCAGCAGCGTTGCGGGTCTTCGCCTTCTTCTTCGCCGGCCTAGGCTCGTTCGCCTCGACGGGACTCAGTGTGAGCTCCCGCTCGCGCTTCCCAAGTTTGGGGGCGGGAGTTTCTTCAGCATCTTCAGTCTGAGTCCCCGTCTGGCTTACGTTCCTTCTCTCCGGCGTATCAAGGTGTTTTTTTCCCACCTCCTCTTCGAGATGCTTGATCGCTTCCTGGTAGGAAAGTTCGGCAGAGCCTAAGGTCTCTGCCATCCTCTCCATTAGAACCAGGGCCTCCTTTAGTCCATTTCTGATAGGCATGAACATGTTCTTCTTCGTGGCGCAGAAGTCCTGCAAACTCTCCAACACATCGTCCAACTCAATATATATTTTTCTGGCCTCCGTCATCTTTACCTCCGCATTTCTTTGGTCCTGTCTGGACAACTTTTCACTGTCGTCCAGCACTTCTACCACATCTAGATCTTCTTTCAACTCCTCACACACTCTTCGGTTTATGTTTACTTTATGCGCCATTTAAATTCCCACGAGTAGCTAGGGAAATAAAAGTCCACCCCCGCAGAGCCCCGATTGCGGGGGTAAGGTCTGTATACTCTAGAAGGCGACCTGGTATCCTAGAGACACCGTATGTGACACCACTCACCTGGTGCCATGCAGCCTTCGGCACGGTGGATTAACGCCTTGGCTTGGAGGTTTTTCCTTCGGGACCACCCCTGGACATTGCCTGCGACTGCTTATTGAGTGGTGTAACCGTATTCGGCAGGAACCCTCGGTACAGGGCCGCAACAGGAAGAGGTCATGGTTTTTTCTCGGTGTGTCCTTCACCCCGTCTGTTTGGTCCGCGGGGCCTATTTTATTTCAGCCCTACCCTCTGTTTCCAGCAAGCATTCCCCTATCCGCCACCCGGGGACGCGCCACGTATGGGTTACAGACTCCCACTGTGGGGAGATGACACCGTACTGGCATGCGAAAATAAAGCCTTCTGTACCTGAATTGAGCCCTGATGATTTGAGGAAAGCAAAAGTTTGCTCCTTCGACAAGGACTGTTTTTCTACATTTCTGTGAAAGTTTCCGTGCATATGCTTGTCGAGTAGCTCTTGGTGAAATTTTCCAACCTCTGGTTTCTTTACTTCGGCTTTTAGACGTGAGGCATCTAGATGGAGTAATGCACTTTTCTCACTTCTGATGTTAAAATTCAGGCCAAGGGTCTCGGCAGCTTGCTCCGCGGCTTTGTAAAGGAACGCTCCTTCGCCAATCATCTCGTGGTTCCTGACCATCTTTAGGAGAGGATCTCTGCCATTTGCAACGATGTAAGCTGTACTTAAAACAATTCGGTGATGAAGACATTGGAGATTCAGAAGTCCGCGTCCGCCTTGACGGCGTCAAATGTATAATCGCGGAACTGACGAATTGATATGCAAGCTTTTATGCATATGCATGGTCTTACGCGTAGTGACATCAAGGGCCTTAAGCTTGTTCTTCGTCCATTGAGCAGGCCCAGGTATGTATAGGTCTCTCCAGTGTTAAGGTATCTAATAACACTTATATCCACAAACTCAGGGTCCTTGGGAACGCCAGTAATCTTTCCTTTCTTCAAATTAATTTTGGTACACTTGTCCAAACGAAAGTCCATCCCAATCTTTCCTGTGTAGTTCTTGACGATATTTACAGCAGTTTGAAGTTTGCTTTTACCAGCGGCATAGATCTTTAGGTCATCCATATAAAAAACATGAGTGACGTTATGCTCACGCTGATTAGTGTCGCCACAGAGGTATCCAGTAGAATTTCGGAGTGCGAGAGATAGAGGCAGAAGTTTGATGCAAAAAAGCAAAGGGCTCATACTATCCCCTTGAAAGACGCCCCTCTGGAAGGTGACGTTGTTCGTCGTCAGACGATAATTCCTAGATGAGATGGTAAATCTAGTTTTCCAAAGAGGCATCAATGTCTCTATGCATCTCACTATGTGTGGATGTACCTTCAAGCTCCCCAACAGACAGATGATGAGTCTATGAGAGGTTGAATCGGAAGCTTTCCTGTAGTCAATCCAGGCCATTGACAGGACGCGCTGATGGACTGCAGCGTCTTTACAGACACACCTGTCAATCAGCAGGTTCTCTCGACAGCCTGCTCCACCTTTTTTCGAGCCACGTTGTTCGTACATCTCTCGCCATACAGGCTCAATTCGTCGAACAATCCTGTTGTTTAGGACAGCTGTAAAGATCTTATACAGTGTGTTCAAACAAGTTATTGGCCTGTAATTCTCTGCTTTGGGCAAGTTGCCTTTTTTCGGTAGGAGTATAGTGCGTCCTAACACCAGCCACTGCGGAATGGGCGTCTCCGACTTTAAACATGAAGTGAATATGCGGGCCAAATGTTGGTGCATAGAAGTAAACTTCTTTCACCAAAAGTTCTTCATACAATCTGGTCTAGCACCGGAAAATTTCTCCGAGCCTCTGAGTGATTTTTTCACCTCTTCCACAGTAACTGGTGGGTACTCCTCCTCAGATTTGATGAGGCTGTCGCAAAACTCCTTGAAGCGGATGATAAATCAAGGCAAATCATTCAAGTATCTTCTTTCAACTCTAGTGTTTTGGGATCTTGTACACCTCTCTCGAAAAAGTCTATACCTCCTTGGGCTTGGGTGGATTTTTTACAAGAACAGGGGGATCACTGAAGAGGCGTGATGGGTCAGCGAGAAACTGTTGATTCTCCCTGATCCATCTTCTTGCGTCAGATAGCAGCCTTATTTTGTCAACAATATGCTGCTTGATTGTCAGCAGCTTTGACTTGTTCAGTGTGTGATTCAAGGTCCTTAGTTCTTGGGCGAACTTTCGAACCCTTTCCGTGAACGGTCTACCAGATATTATGTAGTCAATCAGACATTGAACACGGGACGCATTCTGTCTTGCCTATCCAATTTTCTTGTTCAGTTGATGCAAGCGTCTTCTTGTCTTTTGATCCATCGTCGGCTTCAGCCTTTCATTTGAATCAGCCAAAGCTCTCGCAGCACCATAAACTGAGCAATTGATGGTCCAGAGGTCGGACTCTTACGAGATATCTCCACGAAGGAAGGCATCCATTTCAGCCAGATCTTGGGGCTTAAGAGGAACTTGCATGTTGATGTTCCTCCTTGTACTGAAATTGCGATCATCTTCCAGAAGGTGCCTGCTTTCTGCGGTTGGTCTTAATGCCGTTTCATTTTCGTCTGCAGCTTGTTCACGCAGCGGTTGAGGAAGCGCTCTTCGTACATATCCATTTTTCCGGAGGTAGTCAACTTGATTTCGCAAAGACTGATGCGAAACTTGTTGAAGCTCTGGGTGTTTCTGGCACAACAGAGCATGCATACGCGCCGTAAAGCCTCCGCGAACAGGGATAATGCTGCCATCGTAGCAGTCTAGCACGTCATTCTTAATTTGATCCGTCCACTCAATGTGGGCGTTTCGCCGGTTCGTCGTCGTGTTTCCATCTAAATTATTTTCAGCTCCTCGAACTCTAGGATTATCCGCATTGTTTGCCGATCCATTGTCGGGTGCTCTGTGCGTTCGATCATTTTAAACTGCATCTACAACACTTTGGTGGTTTCGTGGTTTCATTGTTGTTTCCACGAGCAGCTAGGGAAAGGGTTCGTCCATCCTTTTAGAGCCCCGCGTGCTATTCCTTCGGGACCATCCCAGGACAATTGTCCGCGACTGCTTATTAATTATTGTAACCATATTCAGCAGAAGCCCTTGGTACGGGGACCCTCCATCCGCAACCCGAGGATGCGTTTGCTGGCTTTGTCATAAGCCCTTTGGTTCTATTCCAAAGGAATCCAAACCGAAACCGAATATATATATAGTTAAAAGTTTTGTCATGAGGACAACCGCAGGATTTCGCCGGGAGCACGCGCTAATCTGAAGAGTTGCACTCCCTTCCAGCGAAATCGCAGTAAAATTTTAGCTGTAACCACGTCTCACGACCGTGAGGTAGGCGGTTACAGTCTGCGATGAATTCAATACGATGACCCGCGAAGTCTTGTGCACTGTGAGGACACGGAGCGACCCAAGGACGACCGCCTTCTGCATTCTCCCCGCAAGTGTCTCAGAATTTTGTTGACACACAGGGATGCTTTTCATGCTATAAACCAGTGAAACTGTGGCACCTCCAAGAGCGCCGATGATTAGGACGATTAGCTGAACAGAATATTCGGGGTATAACCGTCGCAACTCCCTTATGAGATCTTTATACCTCTCTTTCTTTTCTTTCTCCTTGGCTGTGACGTTTTTGTCACTGGTGCCGGAAATTCGATAACGAACATAGTTCGTTTTTCGAAGTCAAGGAGAACTGAAGGGCAACACCGCAGAAGGGCGTAAGTACCAAAACCTGAATTTTTCAGGAGAAGCAAAAAACTGTTTATCTTTCGCGGAATTAGTTTTAAACAAATCAACGCGAAAACGGTTCGAGGTACTGCTAGGCTTCATCGAATCGTGTAACCGTGTGCGAGAAAACCCTTGTAAAATAGCATCGCATCCTAAAAATTCAAATTTTGACACCCGCGAAATCAAACCGCGAAATAAACATCCTAAAAGAAGCAGTCACATCCGAGGAAATCCCTCATCAATGGTGCGGTGCGTCCCCAAAAACGAAAATGTGGACACACGAAGAGTTACATAACTTTTTTATTTTTTGAAGAAATTAAAAAACAAAAAAGCACTTTTGAGCTATCACTTAGCTCTACTAAATTGTGGCAAGAACAGGCAAAAATATTCAATTACTTTTTTATCAAAAATAACAAACATGGATTTTGACCCATTCCTGAATCGAACCGAACCATAATCTTTTACAGAAATATGAGATAGGTGAAAAACATTATTTCAGGCCAATAAAACGTATTTCCGAAATTTGGCACTCACGCCCTTCTTCGGCGTTGCCCTTCAACTATGTCAGGCCTCGAGTGCGTAACAGAAACAATTGTCGAGAATATGAAGTTCCAATATATGCGGCACTTCTCATTTTCGACAATTGACTCTATTTTCCTAGGAGCCTTTAGCGGAGCGGTATTTGGGCTAATTCCGTAAGAGTGACAGAGATAGTAATAAAGCACTCTCAGTGCCGCATGGTGCCTTTGCATGTAGGTCGTTCCTGCATGAGTTGGACACCTAGATATTATGTGTCCTAGGTGCTTAGGATGTGCATGGCACGCTCTGCAGCTATCATCGGGAATGTCTTGGCTCAAAATGTGGCGACGGTATGCTAGAGTGGAAATGACACCGTCTTGACATGCCAAAATGAAACCCTCCGTGCCCGACTCCAATCCGGACAATTTAAGGAAAGCATACGTTAGCTTATACGACATCGCCTGATCCTCCACATTTCTGTGGAAGATGCCGTGCATCCTCTTGTCGTGGAGCTCTTCGCGGAAGTTTTTCTCCTCTGTTTTCCTGATTTGGGCCTTCAGGAGTGAGTTTCCGAGGTGGATAAGATTTGATGCATTTTGCTCACTCCTGGTATTTAAGTCAAGGCCGAGTGTCTCAGCAGCCTCCTTCGCTGCTTTGTACAAAAACGCTCCTTTGCCCGCTTATTTATGTTTCCTGAGCATTTTAATAAAAGGGTCTTGTCCATTTGCAACTATATGTGCTGTACCCAGAATAATACTGTTGTGAAGACATTCAAGATTCAGTATTCCGCGACCACATAGGCGGCGTAGAATGTTAAGTCGCGGAACAGAAGACTTAAGGTGCATGCTATTGTTCATGTGCAAAACCTTACGCGTCCCGATGTCAAGGGATCTGAGCTCGTCCTTCGTCCATGCAACCACTCCAAATGAATGTAGTACTACCGGGACGGCCAGCATGTTCGTTGCAGATACTTTGTTCTTAGCCGACAGTTCGGAAGATCAAATCTACTAGATGAGATGTTTGTTTCTGCTTTTGAGCGTATCCTTGATAGATGTCACGTCCTTAATGCGGCTCTGTGGCACGCCCAGGTATGTATAGGTCTCTCCAGCGCTAAGGTGTCGTGTAGCGCTTCTATCGACGAGCTCAGGGTCTTCGGGGATGCCATTAAGTTTTTCTTTCTTCAAATGAACCGTGGCGCATTTCTCTAACCCGAAATCCATTCCAATCTCTTGAGTGTACCCTTTGACAATTTTTAGAGCTTGATGTAGTTCCTCTTTATTTCTAGCATAGTTCTTGAGATCGTTCATGTCAAATACATGAGTCACCTCATGCTTTCGATCTCTAGGTTTGCCACAGAGGTACCCTTCGGAATGGCGAAGTGCGAGAGACAGTGGCAATAATGTGAGGCAAAAGAGAAGAGGGCGCATAATGTCCCCCTGAAACACACCTCGCTGAAAGGTGACACTGTTAGTTATCACACGATGTTTTCCAGATGAGATAGTAAATCTGGTTTTCCAAAGAGGCATTAATCTCTCTATGCACCTCACGATGTGTGGATGAACCTTTAAGTTTTCCAGCAGACAGATGATAAGTCTATGGGAGCTTGAATCGAAAGCTTTCCGTTAATCAATCCAGGCCATCGATTGGAATCGTTGATAGGATGCTGCGTGTTTACAAACACATCTATCGATGAGCAGGTTCTCCCGACATCCTGCTACGCCTTCCTTTGAGCCGCGTTCTTCATACATCTCTCGCCACACAGGTTCAATTGTCTGAACAATCCTATCATTTAGGATAGCTGTGAAGATCTTATATAGTGTGTTGAGACAAGTTATTGGACTGTGATTCTCAGGGTCAGCTAAGTTCCCCGACTCGGCAGGAGCCCTGTGCGTCCTTTCACCAACCACTCCGGAATAGGCTCTTCCGACTTTAGATATGAGGTGAAAATTCTCGCCAGATGCTGGTGGGTTGAACGAAACTTCTTCCACCAGAAGGTCTTGATACCATCTGGACCGGGAGCGGTATAGTTCTGCATGCCTCTTAATACGTTTTTCACCTCCTCGGCAGTGATAGGTGGGCATGCCTCCTTAGCTGTTATGAGGGCATTGCACAGCTCCTTGAAGCTATTTATGCTCTTTGAGTCTTCTTCGAGTTGATGCGTATTCTGTCAACAATATGCTGCCTGATGGTTAGTATTTCTTTGACTTGTTGATTGTGCGATGACGGATCCGCAGTTCGCGCGCGAACTTTCGAACCTTGGCCGTGAACGTCCTGCCGGATGTTATATAGTCAATCACACACTGAATACGGGACGCATACTGTCTTGCCCAGCCTATCGTTGTGCTGATTTGATGCATTCGTCTTTTGGTCTTATGATCAACCGTTGATTTTGTTTCACGGTTTGCATCTGCCAAAGTTTTTGCTCCATTGTACACGCCACAATTGATAGCCCAGAGTTTGGTTTCTTCGGAAAAATCTCTAGGAAGCTCATCATCAAGTTCAGTCAGATCTTTGGGCTTGGGAGAAACCTTAAGGTTGATGTTCCTCCGAGTCCTGAAGCATCGTTCTTCGTCTATTGGATGCCTGTTCGCGGTTGGTCTCAGTGCCGCCACTATTTCTCTGTTGCCGGCTTGTTCTGTCTGTGGTAGAGTAGGCGCTCCGCTTACATAGCCCCTCTTTCGGAGTTGCTCGGCAATGTTTTCGCAGACGTTTTCGAGAAAAGTGCGAGACCTCTGGGTGTTTCTCGCACCACAGAAGCTGCAGTCGTGCCATGTAACCTTCTCGCCCAGGGGCCATACTGCTATCGTAACACTCTAAGATGTCGTCATTGAGTCGATCCGTCCACCCAAAAGTATTGAGATTCCGCCGGTCTATCGCACTGACTCCGTCTTGATTGGCTTCCCCAACTCAAGGGTAGTCGGCATTGTTGTCCGACCCATTTTCGGAAGCTCTGCGCGTTCGATTGTTTTGAACCGCACTTACTACAACTATGTTTGGTGTTGTCATTGTTTTTCCTACGAGCAGCTAAGGAAGGGTTCGTCCATCCTTTTAGAGCCCCGCGTGTAAGGATAAGGCTGATACTCTGAGAGCTCGCCCGGTATCTCAGGTCACCGTTTGAGACACCTCACCCAGGTGTCATTCAGCTTTCGCCACGGTGGTGACGCCTTCGCTTAGGGGTTATTCCTTCGGGACCATCCCTGGACAATTGTCCGCGACTGCTTATTCATTATTGTAACCATATTCAGCAGAAATCCTTGGTACCGGGACCCTCTATCCGCAACCCGAGGACGCGTCAGGTAGTTTTGTCATACTCCCTTCGGTTTGATTCCCAAGGAACCAAAACCGAAACCGAACCGAAATATATATATATATATGTTTCGAGGCCATTTAGGCTTCCTCATGAGGAAAATTTTTAATAGGAAACTACTAGGGAATATTCCTATGCTATGTTAATATTAATTAAAAATTTAGACATGAATTTGAAGTTACTTATTGAGATACTATTTACATTCCTTGATCTTTAATATTTCTAAGAACTTTGTTATATATTTTCAATTGTTTAAACAAGAATCCACAAGAAATTAATTTTTTCACATTTTTCATTAGCATATCCATGAATCAATGTTCTGAATTTGTTTAGCTGTTATTCTGTTCTAAATATATTATAAAAATAAATTCGAAGTAGCTTCAATTTCTTTCTACTATAAAAAAACTCATTCTTTTTTGTTTTTGTCAATAAATCCAATTAGAGACAAATAACACAGCCATACAAAAAATCTGTTTCCGGGTCTTGAGGTCAGACCATGTTCACTATATGTTTTTGGGGTCGCTGAATTCAAATCCAAGGTCCAAAAAATCCCAGCATGTCAGAGTTCTGACATAACCTCAAAAATCTTAATAAATTTTGTTTTTAGTCCAGTTGTGTCAACGGCGATACAACGCTGAAAACACCAGTTCCCGTTAGATCACTGAAGTTAAGCAGTGTTGGGCGCGGTTAGTACTTGGATGGGTGACCGTTCGGGGAATACTGCGTGTTGTTGACCCGTCGTGGGTGTGGTGGACCCACACGGTAGTATTTATCCACCTAGAAACACTACCCGAATCGGGTAGTGAGGCAATGAACTTTCGAGTTCGAAATGCTAATCAATTTTTTTTTTCTTAGTCCAGTTGTTAGACCATGTTTATTATATATTTTTGAGGTCGCTGAATCCTAATCCGTGATTCAAAAATCTCAGAAAGTCAGGTTTTTGACATAACCTTTAAAAACCTCATAAACCAAAGGGGTATTCACTCTCGAGTTGAGACTCGAGTGATCTAAATACTCCTAGAGTTACTCTATCGCGACTTCAAAATGAGAGAGAGTTCGCAGGATTTAAAAGAGTTAGCCAAGGTGTAAGATTGCTAAGGAGTCCATAGGAGTCGCTAAGGAGTCCACAGGAGTCGAGCCGAGTTCTACTCGAGTTGATGGGAGTGGGAGCGTGTTTCTGATTCTCGAGTCATAATCGACACACTGGATTGTGAAAGACGGGTTTAGTGGACCTGTCAGTGCAAAATTTTCGTCCAATCATTTTCCGGCATTTTACAAACAACTTGATAATACTCCAAAGCGCAAGCGATCGCGAGTCGTTAGAGTCGCTAGAGTTCAGCCGAGTCGCATGGAGTATCCGATCACTCGAGTATCAACTCGAGAGTGAACAGCACTTTGTCATAAACCTCCTTTTCACAGTCCGGGGGTCAGACCATGTTTACTGTATGTTTTTGGGTTCGCTAAATCCAAATCCGTAGTGTAAAAAACTCCAGCACGTCAATGACATGAAAAAGAGATGATTTCTTCAGCGACCCCAAAAACATATAATAAACATGGTCTGACCCCCGGACTCGACAAAACATTTTTATGAGGTTTTTTTGAGGTCATCTCCGAACTCTGACGTGCTGGGGGTTTTCGGACTTCGGATTCTGATTTAGCGACCCAAAAAACATATAGTAAACATGATCTGACCTCCAAACCCGGAAAAAGATTTGTATGAAGTTTTTTGAGATTAGGTCAGCATCCTGCCGTACTGGGCTTGTTTGGACCTCGGATTCGGATTCAGCGACCCCGAAAACATATATTAAGCATAGTCTGACCTGCAGACCAGAAAAAGGATTTTGTTGTGTGGCTGTTTAATCCTTTTTCTGAAATTGTTATTTTATAATTGATCACAATGGTCAAAAATGAAAATTCGATCTTCTAAATATATTCACTGATTCCAATAGATAACTAACTAGTTCAAAGACTCTATGCACACCGAATAATGTTTCCTTTTCCTCCCCAGAACTTAAAAACAGATATCATAGCGTCGTAGAAACTAGATCATAAAAGCCTAGTGCTAAAGAATAATCTCGAAGTCTAGATTAAAAATATTCACCCAGTTTGAAAAATAATTATGTCACACAAACTGACTTTCTCTGGTAAATGCTTTTCAAAAACTGATTTCTCTTTAAACATACTTTTTTTTAAGCCTTCTTGTGCAATTTTGTTACAAAATTTATCTTTTTTGAGATTAAATAGAAATGTAATTCAAAAAATTTGATGAACAGAGATATTAAGCAATACCCTGCTGTCGTTCTCTAGAGCTTGTTTCTTTTTACTGTTCTCAAAAGCTCGGTTTTTGATCAATTCTAAAGAATTCTTGTTTCCTGGGTACACACAACGCACGCTCGCGTTTCCCTCATATCGATATGGACCTTACAAATTAACTGTAAGAATTGCGAAACACATCGCTCGTTCCATGCTGTAATACATAATCAACGGCGTATACGATCTGTGAATAAATTATGCCTCTAAGATTTAAGTTGTGTACAAAAGAAGGATATATGAATCAACCATTGAACAAACTCCTTCATTGTAAGTGGTAATGTGGCGACTACCACTAATAAGTCACAAATAAATATTTCTCAGGATGATGAAATCCACCGATTGCACTATGAAGTCATCTGGTGGTTCGCGCAAAGAAGGTGTGCTTTTACGACTTTTGGGGCGAGTTAAGCAAGCCAATTGGTTTGGTAAAACCTACCGAACCTCCTGTAATGTCCACTGAATCGCCATTGAAACCTTGATTCAGTGAATTGTACATAGCTCACTGTATTAAATAATACAGAATAGAAGTCTGTGTAACGCAAGTATTCCATTTAATTTTTCCCTAATTCATTATGGCTTTCACGAAACGCTCAGTGATTTTGACATTGTTACCCCCTCATTAGCAGCCGTTTTTACTGTTACTGTTCCATAAAACACTTTAAATTTCTTGATAAGTAAATATCACATTTGTTGTGTGTAACTTTAAAATTATTTATTTGACTGCTTATTTAATATTCTTATTTTCATTTAATAACAGATTTAATGCTTTCACGATGATTCATCATAATGAATTCAAAGAAGGTTTTCCGGGTTTTAATCGTGTGCAAAACTACGAATCTTTAATTATATCCTTTTAAGCTTACATGAAATTATGTATATTGCGTGACATTGCCTAATCAAATAGAATTTATTTTTTTAGGCACATAATTTCATGTTATTAGAAGATAAATAATCCGCTGTGGTAATAATTTTTATATTTGATTGTTTACAGCATACAAGGAAGTAATATGCTTATGAAATGGACAATTTTAAACTGTGAAGCTATAAATTAGAACCTACGCAGTATTCGCCTGAAAAATCTACATTATCCAGTAATTAGCAGCTGATAATTCTTTCATAAGAACTTTCTCTTCAGTTAATGTAGAATGCAAGTGAACCTTAATAAAACATTAACAAATTTCAGTCAAAAAATGAAACCACCATTGAACTATCGTGACAGCAGGCAGATAACATCAGTGTACAAAGTTCATCGACATCACGATTGTACAAAAACATAAACTAATGAATTCCTGCATCGCTTCTACCATTGAACTATCGTGACAGCAGGCAGATAACATCAGTGTACAAAATTAATCGACATCACGATTGTACAAAAACGTTTGTGAAGGCATCATAAGTTGCAGTCTCTGCTTATATGATAAGTCTTCAAAATGAGTCTAAAAGGTCCTAATCAAGAAGGTTCAAAAACAGAAGTGACAGTCTCTTGCATTACCTCGCCTGGTGCGGAACCTCAAGAAGTCAGAATTAAGATGTTTGAACCAAAAAAGAGACCTATCGGTCCTCCTATTCGAGAAAAAACTCTCAACAAATGTCTCTCTATTTCAGAGAAGGACTTCTACAGAAAGGCCGCATCTCTAGATCGGAGAGATAGGTATCCTACGTTAGCGGGTGGTGAGATTAAGTTAATTGCTTGTTGTTCAACCTCTAGTGTGACACATGCAGGACGACGCAATCCGATGCTTGAGAGGAAGCACAGATTTTTAACCCTTTCTGGAGCAGAGTTAAAAAGAGACTTTACTATTGGCAAATGTCCGCTTGAAGATGGCCTTGACCTTACTCTCGCTCCTTGGCCTGGTATGAAATGGGCTTGTGTTAGGGTGCTGCACCTATACTGCAAAGTTTTCGACCAATTCGAACTCTTCGAGCTTATAGTTAGGTAATATTGATGATAAACATATTTTTAGGCTAATAATATTTATTCTTATATAGTCTCGTTCTTTAAAACTGTTCGGCAAGATTTTTTTCCTTGAAACAATTTCAGGTGATTCTTATGAGATTTTTTCTGTAAAGATTACGAGTATATTGACAAATATGCTCTATCACGTCTAGTTTTTGAGTAAATCAGAACCAAAAGGTAAAAGATGCATTTTTAGCATTTTTTGGAAAACCATGAAAATTAACGAAACGTTCTACAATTTTTCAAAAGGGCTCAAATGAATGCTTGAATCCTCTTCTTGAAAACGCTAATATAAAAGAACTAAAGAACATAACGATGATGCTGTTTAGGGTCGTTTTTTTGGTAAAAATATGTTTTTGAAACTTTTTGAATGCCCATAAAAAATGAGACCCGAGTGTCAGCCCTTATTCAAGAGTCATACATCAGGAGAATCTGATTAAACCGACATTTTTACATTCTCATCCTTATGTCAAATTCGGATTCGTCGGTTTTCACCAAATCTCTCAATTTTGAGACCACCTGGGTCGGGAAAAACTATTTTTACGAATGTCTGGCTGTGGCCTGTATCCTTGTAATCTGTAGGCACAAAAGCTTTCGAAAGAATGATGAGATTTGATTGAGCTTAGGAACCCTTTTCTAAGGCCTGAAAAGATACACTAGGAGATTGTCAATCAGTCTATTTTTCACAATGGTTCTGGTTGTAACCATAGAAAAAGCTTTTTTTTTTTAAATTAATCTTTCCGGCCAAAGTATACGTGATCCGAAAAAAATATTGAAAAGCAACATTCTTTATCTAAAAAATATCTATGTTACTTCAGACCATTTTTTTTAGAGAACGTATAGTTTTTGTTTTGATCGTGAAAATTGTTATTAAAAAAAAGTCCATTATCCGGCTAAACTGCAAGATATGATAAAATATCACAAAAATATGTTCACGTAAAGGAAATCCACAATTTTTCTTGAGAGCATTTTGTAATAAGACGCATGTAACACAGTTCTAGCGGCATCTGGCCACTTACCGACTGAACAAGGTACTGTTCCATGCTAACTTTGAAGTTCTGTTCTATGCTGAGTTACCTTCATCAGGTTACTATCACCGGCCGGCAATGCAGATTTATTACCGGCCAAAGATGCGGATTTACCATCGGCCAGTAGTGAAATTTCACCATCGGTCGGTGACGCAGATTTATCATTGATCGGTAAAACAGGGGCCGTTGATAATACACAACCTCAGCCATAGATCGAGCCTCAGCCGCTATATGAGTACAGCTCAAATGCGAATTGCCGGAACTGAACAGACGGTCCAGGCTTGGTGCCCGTACTGGCTGCCTATATTGGCTATTCAAATTTGTCGATCTACAGCCGATGCTTGGACCAGTGATGGCACATTACTGGACCAAGTGTCACTTTTATGACGGCAAAGCATTTTTCATGAGGAAAAGTCAGAGATCGGCCCGGACGCGGCGCATTACTGTTCCAAACTGGAGTTTGGTCCAGCAAAGGCGCATCACTGCGCCCAGTGTGAATTTTACTACGGCAAACCATGTTTTAAGATGAAAAGCCAGAGTTCGGCCCAGACTCAGCGCACTGCTGTTCCCAACTTCGTCTTTACTTTGGCTAAACATGTTTCAATTTGACAATCCAAGGTCTGGCCCTGCAAAGGCCGAAATTAGGTGCCAAATACAGGCCAAAGCATTTATTGAGATTCATGTGTTCTATAATGTCTAAGAACTGTAAATACAACTGTCGCGAATGCAACTTTTTTCCTGATTTTTTTTATAGAAAAAAATTCTAAGTTTCATCTTTATGTAAAATTGTAAATGTTCAGAAAAAATTACATTTTATGTCAATCTTAAACGTTGTAAAATAGTTTAAAATACCTAAGAAGCAAACCTTACGCGGAAGTTCAAAAAACTTTGTTATTAAAAAAATGTCGAAGTTCACGATGAAATTTCTAAGTAGCGTCGATACAAATTTTGAATGTTCATAAAAAATTGCATTTCCTGTAATTGTAGAAAGTTTTAAAGTAGTCTAAAACGACAAAAAACAAAATATTACACGAAGAAAAATTGTAATCGATATAAATTATTTATTTAAAAATTATTTTATTGATATCCCTGTTAACAGTTCGTATATTTTATATCTACACATAACTTCGTATAATAATAAATATTTAATTAGAAGAAGAGAGTTTAAAATTTGGTGTTTTAACTTTTTTGAGCGGTAGCTTATGAGGATGGCTTCTTCATCGAGTTTCAACTCGTAGGTTTAGCGCAATGCTTAAGACTCCCGACTGCTAGGCGATTGATTGAGGTAAACATATATGTAGGTTCGATACCCCGCAGCGTTAGAAATTTTATTTATAATATAATATTTAAAAATGTAATATGTATTCACTCTACACCAGGACCCATTAATATTCAAAGTCAAAATACTCGCAATCAATTATTATTTATTTTCTAACTACCTTTTTTGTCATATTGTTAGAGTATAGCAGTAGTGCGTGCTAAAATTAAACAAAATGTTTGAATGAAATTTTAGTTTTGGAAATTATATCAAATATTCGGACGATATGCAGTCGTATATAGATGTGTCCTAAGAACAATTCAATGATTTATTATTATTTTTTTAATTAACTACGGTGCATACCGTAGTTACACATACAGCTATGGCCCAATACTGGCAGCCGAATTCCGGCAACATTTTTGCCAATACTGGACCAATGTTGATCCGAATTGGAATTCGCACTTGGGAGAGGGTCGAGAGACGGTGTGGCAACCTAGCCGGATGCCGCCATTTTTAGAAGGGATGCCACCATTTCAAGCTGTGTTTATATATAGTATAGTATATATATATATATATAAAAAGATATATACATATTTTTAAGATGGCAGTTGCTCTTAGCGGTACCCTGCGGTGGTTGTTTAACTCTGTTTTTTAATTATATATAATTTAAAAAAAGTTAAACAACCACCGCAGGGTACCACTAAGAGCAACTGCCATCTGGAAAAAATGTCAATGGCCCCCAGTAGAACCAAAGAAACATTTTTTTATTTTGCTTTTTCGGAAAAAAATTTTTGTCGTGAGTCAGAATTTTGTGGGATTTCATATCTTTTTCGCGATTTTGGAACGTTAAAAACGACACGAAAAAAATGTTTCTCATGGCTACAAAATAATAACATGTTTCTTTGGTTCAAGTTGACGAAATTTCAGGTTCGAATCAATTGAAAAATCATGTTTTGAGGCCCCCTGAGTCAGAAAAAATAGTTTTTGCGTCGGTGTCTGTCTGTCTATCGTTGTCGTCGTTGTCATCGTCATCGTCTGTATATCGGATAACTTTTGAAAGACTCATTGGATTGGATTGTGTTTTCGCACACAGATTCGGGGACCAAAAAGAAAGATCGAGTTCGTTAACCAGCTATTTCCGATAAAAATTCAAAAAGTTAGAGCATTTTCAAAATTGTTTCGAAATTTTTTTCGAAATTCAGGAATTCCAAGGACGGTTGTCCATAGTACTCAGAAGTTCAAAAAATTTACCTCTACGACTTTTTCCGATAAGGAGAAAGGTGTCAGAGTTATAGCACTATATGAAAAAAAAGTCAGGACACGAAAAACGTTACTTTTTTAAAGCCCTACAAGAATGTCATGACAACTTTTTGAATTTCCTTGAAAAAATGGAAAATTCAAATTTTGATCGCATAAAAAATAATGAATTATTACATTCTCATCATAATGAGAGGGTATTGTTTATATGTGAAAAATATCTTTCGTGGATTTCATCAAAACAAATGTTATTAAAAATTCCATTTTCCATTTGAACTATGCAACAACAAAAATGGGTAAAAAGGAAATCTCTTTATTTATCTAAGACAAATTTGTTCATATACACTCTGTACAATAAATACAACAAAAATTTATTGTGAAAGAAAGAACAAACAATAAAATACATTTGCTTCATTTTGTTCTGTCCAATTCAGCAGTTACGAACAGAGGAACAATATTTACAAAAAATTACTTTTTTTAAATATTAAAAAAAAAAACACGAAGGGAAAATGACAGTTTTCAATTCGTAAGATTTGAAAAGATGCGTACTCCAGTTTTGTTTTAAAATCGGTTTTAAGCTGAAGTCATAATTTGTTTGTCCAAGTTATATCTACAAATTTGCTTTGATCCATTTTCTTATTGGGATCTGAAATACAGCGATACGCTATCTGGTGGCCAAATGTAGTACTAAAACAACGAGGTCAGGTTTAAACGGCCGCATTACTAATGCGTTGAAATTAAATTTTATTCTGATTAAAATTGAGTAAAATTGATTATTGGTAAGGTGATTTAATAAAAAAATGTCTGATAAAGTTAAAGTAGACGATCTGGGAATGAAATGCAGTCCCAGGAAAACGAAAAGTAAAAGATTTTGTTCTGTTTATAGATGCTCAAGCAAAGCCTGTAAAAATTAAGATGTGTGGTTTCATCAATTTCCTGGTAGTAAAAAAAGTTGTGTGAAAGTGATTATAACAAAAGCGGATTTGAAGAAACGATTGATCTCATAGCGGCGCTGAATTATAATTTTCAAGTGCTTTTGCTTGTGGAGTGTTCCACAAAGATTTCATATCCGTGCAAGATACCAGCTCTAAAATCCTTATATCAGTACTATAATAAAAAATATATATTTGAAATCAATTTTACAAAATTAATCTAAAAAGGATCATTACAAAACACGCTTTCATAGATATAAACAGAGAAAATAATGAGTTTGGCAAAATAAATTCGGATTTCATTGGTTTGTTATGACAGCACAACATAACCTCCAAATTAGGAAATCAGGTTTTTTGTCAAACCAGGGTATAATTTTCTTGAATGATGCAAATTGATAATTCCTAAGTATAACTTTTATCATTATAATATTAAATAAAATACTTTTTGATTATATAAAGCATATTTATGATAGATATACTTATGCAAATGCAATAAAACTGCAACCACATGTTTGCACTTTTCACTCAAACCGGCCTTGAAACTACATTTCATAGATTTTATAATGCCCTGGAAGCTTATTTTCCCTTTAATTTCGCGAGGCGTTTCTTTAAGATATGAAGATTGCAAACAAAATGCAATTAAATTGATATTGGTTTTGTTGTTCAACTCGTTGGGCATTTTGCCACAGAATAAAATGTGTCCATCATGTAAAACCTTTTCTCCTTCTATCAAATTTCTAGAAAACAGTGTAGAAGCAGTAAATTCGCAAATGTCACTAATGCTTAGCATTATTTTAGTCGTCATTATCGCAAAAAATACTCTAAAACTGCTGGTATCGCGTGTATTATTTCAAAAGTGACCTCGTTGTTTCCACCATATTGCCTGTCACGTGACGATGTGACGTCATGATTTCAGATCCCAATAGGACGTATAGTTTTTGATTCAATCTTGAAAAATAACATTACAAATAAAGGAGTCAAATTTATGTAAAACGATTAGAGATTAATGGCAAATAAGGAACAAATATTTCAAATTTAATTTCACATTTAATTTTCAAAGATTTTGTGTAAATGTAGGGAAGTACAAAGACCGAGCACGTAGCGCGAGGTATATATATTATCGAGCGCGAAGCGCGAGATGAATATATTATCGAGCGCGAAGCGCGAGAACCAACAGTCGCGCGCCTTAGGCGCGCTCAAACTGTGCGAGCGAAGAGAATGTGCCCGCGCAGCGGGCAGATTTTTTTTATTTGACAAAATTTTTAATTGTAAATTTAAGAAAGAGAACAGAAGATATCAGCGGATTTCAAAATGTTTTCTTAACTTGTTTTGGATGTCGCCCCAGAAATTGTTATCACTCAGATCAAACGATTCGATTAATTTTTAGCATTTTTACTTCGCTCTACTGAAGAGCTTATTTTTAAATTTACATTGAATGTATTAATTATAGTAAGGATGAAATGACAAATCTTGGGAACAAATATTTATGAGAACGATGTTAAACATATCAAAAGTTTGTATTTAATTAATTTTATTTTTTCTCTCACTTTTTTACATCACTCTGGATGGATTTCCAACGATCTAAGTACGTCCAATTTTTAACAATAAATCTTTAATGGCAGAAATCATTGAAAAATCATTGATAATTATTTTAAAATGTAAAATGTCTTACAAAAAGATTGTTCTTTTCGACATATGAAAATAAATGTTCAATCTTTCCCCTATTTTCCCCTTTTTCGTGAGAAACCCACCCTATTTCCCCTTTTTAGAGCTCCTTTTGCGCTGTGCTCCCTGAAAGAAGGAAAAAGATTTAAAAAAGTAGACGTATTCATTTGGGACGAAGCACCGATGGCAGCACGTTTTGCACTCGAAGTCATGGACAGAACATTGCGTGATTTCATGTCTAATGATTTGCCATTCGGTGGAAATTTTGTTGTCTTGGGTGGTGACTGCAGGCAATTGCTGCCCGTAAATAAACGAGCAACTCGCCGTGAAACGGTCAACTCATCAATCAAATTCAGTACTTTGTGGAACAGTTTCAGAATGCACTGTTTATCGGAAAACATGCGAGCTTTACCAAATGAAAAATACATAGTTTTCCCAATTTCTTCTTGGTATGGGCAATGGTAAGAAATCTAAGCATAATTGAAGGACTTTGCAATGGGACTAGATTGCTCGTATTCAAATTTTTTTCAAACATTTTGCGATCTGAAATTTTGACAGACAGTAGAGCAAGCGAAATCGCTTATCTCAATCGGATAACACTGTACTGTGAAAATACTTATCCATTTTCATTCAAAAGGAGACAATTTCCAGTCAAAGTAGCATTTGCAATGACAATCAACAAATCACAAGGTCAAACTTTCGATCGAATTGGAACTGATCTAACAAAAGATGTTTTCAATCACGGACAGCTGTACGTAGCTTTTTCAAATATCTTGGGATTCATTAAAAGTTCATTTAAGTAGCTACGCCATACAAAATTACAAGAAAATGAAAAATTACGTTTTTGGAGAGATCTTTGCCTGATTAGAAAACTCCGTGTCTAAATATATTTGAAAAGTTTGATATAATATAATATATGAATGTAATGAAATGTCTACCGTAGACGAAAATTTAATTTATATTCGAGATGGAAATAATTAGGTTCGATATTTTCAATAAATATTTAGCCTTAGAAATGGAGCTTTATTTGAATGATTTATGCTTCTAATTAGATTCATTTTGTATTTGTATATTTTCAACAGATGGCATGTTGCTTCCAATTTATCTATATTTTATGAATAATTCAATTCAAAAATTCATTGAAAAATACTTTAATAAATCTTAATTCACATTTGAATGGATTTAAACTTGAGTGTTCTTGAATAACAAAATAATAGAATTTCCGCGCGCGTAGCGCGTGGTATGTTCTAGTGTATTATAAAGCTTGAAAAAATATAAAGTGAAAATTAATTGAATGTTTTAATGAGAGTTATAGTTTAATGCTTGTTATTTTTTAACTGATGAGTTGTGTGATCAAAAAAAAGAGGAGGAAAATAAAAGGTTTGAAGAAGAAGCGGAGACGGCTAGGACGGATGAAGAGGTTTTTGAAGGGTGGTAAATAAAGAGAGAAGAAGACGGAAAAGAGAAAACCAGGATATTGATATGGTAGGACGGAAAAAATATTTAATGGAATTACTACGAGGGGTAGAGAGGAAAGTTAGAAAAGGAGGAAAATATGGTAGGGAAACAGATGAGGAGGACATTACAAGGGAGGAAATAGTCAAGGTATTAGGGATGATGAAAGATGGAAAGGCACCTGGTATAGATGATATTCCAAATGAAGTACGGAAATATGGGGGGACAGAATTAAAGGGATGGGCATGGACAATGTGCAATAGAGTATGGAGAGAAGAGGGGTAGCCAGAGTTATGGGAAGAAGGAGTAGTGATACCAATCATGAAGAAAGGCAAATGGGAGGAGGTTCATGATTATAGAGGAGTGACATTAATGCCAACACTATATAAAGTATATGTGACTGTTTTATGGGAGAGGTTGAAGAAAGAAGTTTCGGAGATAAAGATAAAGATATGTTCTGAACTATTCAGTAAATGGGAGAATCAAAAGGGTGGAAGGGACAATGATAGCAATGTTTGTGGACCTAACAGCGGCGCTTTACTCATTAGACCGTGGTGAGATAGGAAAAGTTATGGCGAAAGAGGGGATACGAGAGGGATTAACAAAGAGAGTATCGGAAATTTTTAGAGAGACAAAATGGAAGGTAAAAGTAGGAGAGCAAGTGGGACATAGTTTCTGGTTGGTGAGAGGAGTAAGGCAAGGATGTCCTCTGACCCCACTTTTATTTATTATATTAATATCATACTTGGAAAAAGAAATGAAGAAAAAGGGATGGAAAGGAGTTGGGATAGGGAACAAAAAGATATATACACTGGCATACGCAGACGATATAGTATTGATGGCAGAGGATAAAGAAGGGATGGTGGGCCTAATTACAGGATTAGAGAAATACTTAGATGGAAAAAAGTTGAATTTAAATGTAGAAAAGACAAAGATAATGAGGTTTAGAAAAGGAGGAGAGAGAAGGGAAGAATGGACGGGGAGATGGAAGGGAATAAAATTAGAAGAAGTAAAAGAGTTCAAGTATTTGGGATATACCTTCCAAGCAAATGGAGATCATAGAGCTCATATAAGAGAAAGGATAAAAAAGCAGGAGGGGAGGGGAATTAGTGAGAAAGTGTTTAATGGAGGTAGAAGAAAGAAGAGGGAGGGCGATGGAATTAATGAGATGGGAAGAAGAAAGGAGGGAGTTATGGCTAGAGATATAGAAGACGGGACTAGAGACTCTGACGAGACTGGGACAAATGGAGATCATAGAGTTCATACAAGAAAAAGGATAAAAAAAAGCAGCAGGGGTAATGAAACAGATATGGGAAATAGGAAAAAGAAGGTTAAAAAAAATTGGAGAAGGAGAATGTGGTTATTTGATACGCTGGTATGGCCGGTATTAGGTTACGGAGCAGAGATATGGGGATGAGAAGAAAGGAAAGAGATTGAGAGTTTACAAGAAAGGTATATAAGGTGGACGCTAGGGGTAGACGGGAGGGCGCCGGGATATTTGGTGAGAGAAGAAACGCAAAGGGATAAATCAAGTACTAGAACGGGAAAGCGGGCATGAAATTTTGAGACTAAGCTGTGGGATATTCTTTCTACTGATATTCTTTCAGTATATACCCAGTGGGCACAAAATTTGGCAACGTCTTTATGGCATCGTTAAGAGGTCTTTACGAAGACTTTAAGACATCCTATGTCCATATCGTTAAGATGTCTTTACGATGTCGAAAAGACATCGTCAGATCGTACGACGTATTTATCAGAATGAGAACCAGGAGGAAGATAGACTGAATGAGGATAATATGGATGAAGAGGAGATAGATAAGCAAGAGATAGAAGAAGAGAAGATAAATAAGAAAGAGGTAGATAAGGAGAAGGATAAGAAGAAGGAGGAAGAGGAGGAGAAGCAGAAAAGGGATGCCGACTAGGAGAATGAGGAGGAAGAGGATGAGGAGGAGGAGGAGCAATCCTATCTTGAAGCTTGTATATTGCTTCATACGGATCAAAATAGTCTTATACATAAGCTACAATTTTGTATTAATAGTAACTATTTACTACAAAGCCCTGAGTGATAAGCAATTATCACTAAATTGCACCAAAAACATATAATACATTAGTGAATACTTTTATAAATCTTGGTCGAGATTTTATGTAAATTGAACGATTTTTTATAATAAATGTGATCTATTTTTTGTGAAACCAGTTTAAGATTGTTGTTGAATAAACATTTATATATTTTACAAATAAAACTGTGTATTGAATCCTCAATCTCTATCCTTTTGGTTTAGGTCAATAAATTAAATAGCTTCTTATTTAATTATTTTTAACTTAATTTGATTAGTTTTATCTTGGCTTGATTAGTTTCAGCTTAATTTAATCATTTTTATCTTATTTTCATTATTAAAATCATAATCTTTATCTGTTCTAATTTTTTCTCTCCTATAAAAGTGTAAAAAAACAGATGATACCTCTAAAGATCGAAAAATCCAGTTTAAATAAAAAAAGTCAGCTTAAAAAATGTTAAGAAGATGCTTCTGTCGTAGTTTTTCCAATGAACAATTTTACTCTCCTGACTTTTTTCATATCTCGCTCCGTTTTTGAGAAAAATTTGAAATTTTCCATCTTTTAAATTAAAAATAGATTTCTACAAAAATGACTCTGTAACTACTTTATTTTTTATCACAAAATAGTTGTAAGACATCTCAGATAAATAATCCTTTTATTCTACAGTTCGATTATTCTACAGTTTACCTATTCTACGTCCCCTGTACACGCTTATTCCAATTTGCGCAGTTTTGTCACCTCCCAAAACGGTCCCTGTACGGGCTGTACGGCCACGCCAGCGTCAGTACCTGACCAATTAAGAAAAGAGGCCCGGAGAGCGGGCTGGTTTGAATTGAGTAGTTTACCATAACCTCTTGAGAATGCAGACAACTTTTTCGATAAAATATGCGAAACGTAAAAGTAATGAATAATGTACGAATAATAATATTTCTCAAGTGTAGAATGTATTTTCTTATCCATGTTCCATTCCTTTGTCGATTCACGACCTTTCAGTGTCACGAAATAAAATGAAATAACCTAAATGACAGGTTAGTATTTGTATTTGTATTTATTCAAAAAAGTCCCTAGGGCTAAATAGCCCTCTAAGGAACAGGACAATACAGGGTCATTACAAATTTGGGCAAGCCCTGATCGGCAGCATACTTGATTAATCGTAATCAAATCTATAAACTAAATAAAGTAAATGACCAGAGTCGACCTCATGATACGTATCAAATTCGGTATTATATTAATGCTTAGTAATTAAGGGGGGGGGGGGGCAAGGAGTTTAGCGTGAAAAAAACTCATTTTTGTGGTTTTTATTATGAATATGGATTGAGAAAATTCATTTAAATCTTTTGTTCATTATTAAGTATAGTTTCAACAACATTGTCAAACTTTTTTATGCGAAGATATCGACAAACAAGCCGGTGACGGAGCTTTTCCAAGAACGTCTTTAGAAATAGACGATTTGCGGCGTTTACTGTATCTCAGCTGAAAATGATCCGAAATCAAAATCCATTAAAATTTAGTCAAAGTATCATGAAATCCTCCCTCAACGTTCTCTGATTATTATTTTTTTCATTTTAAAATTTGTAGTGGTCATTTGAAGTGAAAACTGCTATTTCTTACGAAAAATTTCGCCATTTTGTTAGTAGAAACCCTTAATGGAAAAAAAAATCCTAAAACTGAACGTTGGTGGGAGGTATTTTACATGTAGAAAGTGTTTGCCAAGTTTGAAATGAATCGGTAATGTAGTTTTTAAATGGCAGTGAACACGGTCTTTTAAAAAGTGGTTTCGAGAAAAATGCGTTTAAAGTTTTAATACCTAAAAAAATTTAAAAAAATTTTTTTTGACTTGCACTAAATCACCGATTCCAGCTCCATAGAATAGACTCCCTGCTGCAGCTTCAATGTCACCATTATATAATTTATATATGTTATAATATGTATATGCATATATTTATATATATAGTGTTTTATATAGTGTTTTATATAGTGCCTTTCTGACCGCCGGCAGCAGTCGGAGCTAAAGTTTTAAAGGAGAGGAGACTAACTAGTCAGTCAATAACTTCGAGAGTTTTGCTCTGATCGACTTCAAATTTTGGGAGTATATTCTTAAAATATTCAATTACAAGAAAAAACAAAAAAAAAAGTTGTTTTAACAAAAGAACAAATCCCTCCCCCCCCCCCTTAATATGAGGTAATCAATTAGTACCTCTTGTGCATGTTAAGGTAGAAATAAAGAGGGAAATACTGTGTGTAAAAAAAATACTTTGCAAAAGTTAATGAAAACAAAAGGAAATTCGAAGGTGAAATGTTTGAGAACTAAATATGAGAGTTTACCAGTGAGTAATTTCAAGAGTTGGGTTAGGAGTCTTGTACAAATATTTAAAGAAGAGATTCTTGGAATGATACAGAGAAGGTGCACTTCTAATATCGTATAGTACCGGATGCAAGAACCAGCCGGACGCTCGAAAACGCGTAAAAGTATTGTCCGATCGTCTCAAAAAATGAAAATTTTCAAAATCGAAAAATTAATTATTTGAAAATGCAGTATTGTAGAGAATATGAAAATGAAACTTTTTCCCATTAGAATTTTTTTCACTCAAAGTTTATTTTTAATAATAAAAAGGAAATATTGAAGAAAAGTTTCTCCCTAATTTCATTAAGTTTCAAAACTTAAATCGTTCTAACTCGGACAAATATTATTGAAATCAGTTCATATTTGCAGGACATATTCAAAATACTCTAGCGATGCCTAGGAAATCATGAAAAGGTTAACAATCGCTTATTGTTTAATAATTTTTAATTGCAAAGTGAGGTCAAACGATAATTTTGTTTTCTTGGTTTCGTCGGTAAAAAGTATCTAGGTAACTTCGACTTTCAATATTTTTTCCCAATCATATGGCATTAGATGTTCCTGGAATGTGTGTCCATCAATTTTAGAGAGATTCCGCACCAGTCCTTGGATTGGTTTTGAATTCATATGATAGGAAAATTTAGAGGTAATGTTAATCAATTCGTGGTTAGACAGAAAAGGAGTAGCATTTTGTTCGTAGGAGTAAACCTTATCAATATCGTCTACAATCATTGGGTCAATACAAGTACTGGAACGATCAGTATGGTGAGTAGAATCATGAGGTACAATCGAGAGTCCCTAAGAGTATACCAAAGCTGTTAAATATCTAGAATTATTGGAAGTGAGATACTTTAACCTCAAATTTGGACAGTTGATTGTATTTCATCAAACTGAAAGGTCTTCAACCGATAAAAAGGATGAAACGGAGTTGCGGAAATGCATTCTACATTTAAAAAATATTATTGTTCAGACCTTTATAACTTACCTTTACGTTTAGGAGATTTTCTCAAAAATTCGTACGGAGTTGCAGTACCATGTACTAACCTTCCTGACGGCTGACATTGTCATCTATCCTAGCATTATACACCTGGAAACTATGAATATTCAGATCTTTATAACTTACTTTAACGTTTAGAATACTTTCTCCAAAAAGTTGTCTGCACTCATATGTCACTACTATGTATGCTAACCTACCTGACATTACCACCCATCCTTCCATGACCTGACGTAATAACACAAAACTTACTAGTCTAGTCCACGAAATATTCAAGTCGTTTTTTTATTCTATTATATTGAGTTTCAGTTGACAAATCGTTGCACGTCAACAAAAACACTTGAAAAATACTGGCATGCACGATATGCTAACCGCGCAAACAAACCGCGACATTTTTAACAGCGCAAATCGGGGCCGTCTAAAACGCTTCCGATTGGAATACATTGTATTGCCCAGTCTCCGCATGCGAGTACCCACGTCTGCGTCTTTGTCCATATGCTGCTAATGTTTTCCATGCAAGAGTCGCAACCGTCTCTCGCCCCTTGAGCTGAGAAACTGCGTGGGCCAGCAGTTCCAGGAATGAGGGGTGTATTTATCTGTATATTATTATTATTATTGATAGTATTCATTCATTTAAAATCGACTGAGATTTTCGGCACACGCGCAGTTCAGAAAGTTACTTAGAGCAAGCACAGCGATACAAGGACGACACAGCCAATGAACGTCGCTTGATAAAAAGAACCTGCCTACTCGCGGTAGAGGTGGGGTCCCCTCCAGCCCTAGAATAACCGATCGTGTACGTTTCAAGGTAAGAAGAATAAAAGAAACTTTACTGTAATTGAAAGATTTAAAATGGTGTCAAAAGATATCACAAAGATTTCATAAAGATTTTAAATATTTCAAATGATTTAAAAAGATTTCAGAAAATTTCGAAGATTTCGAAAGAGTTCCCAAAGGCACTCTACATTACATTTTGAAGATTCCAAATGCATTGAACGACTTAAAATGTATCAACAAGTTTTTAAGTAAATTTCAAAGATTTTAGGAATTTTAAAGATTTTACAATGATTTGGAAGATTTAAAAAGATCTCACAAATATTTCAAAGACTTCAAAATTAATCACCTAAAATTCAGTTAGTGACTTGTAAATTTTATTTTGAAGCTCGACAATATCAGTTGGGGTTAAGTGACAATTTATAAAATATCATCAAATTCTAAAATATCCTTCAAGTCCATGTGAGCGCAACCACACATTTTTTTCTCCACATTTTTGCCAGAACCAACTTACGTTTGAGGCTACGCTCACATTAAAGTAGCATTTTTAATATTTTTAAAAAGTAAATAATTTCTATCACTCAAGTATTTAATAAAATGAAACAGTGCAGAAATTGCTGGCCGACGAATAATGCGATGGTTAACATTTCACAATTTGATGTTCAAAAAAAGAAACTTGGAAAAACTTCATTGATTGACCTGGAAAACCTGGAAAAGTCCTTAATTTTATTCCTAAGAATCGTGTGATGTAAAAGGTAATTCAAAATTAAAGTAACAATTCATGCGAAAAAATGAACGAGAAAAATACATGGACCGAATCCATTTCAAATCAGGCAGGTTCTATACTTGAAGTCGCAGAATCTCTCGGGCACAAGCTATGTTGTTTTTTAGAGGGAATGAGGCGATACGTATTTTTGTGATTAGTAAAAAAATTTTTTTACGAAGTTATGCGTATGTGAATTTTTTGCAAATTTTTTCTTTAAATGTATATAACTTTTGACCTGTTCGAAATATTTAAGATTTCTGTTCAGATTCTGGTAGAGTTTATCGCCTTCTTTCGAAAATATTAAAAAACGATTGCACTATCATAAGGAAAATACCTTGTGAATTTAATGCGGGCTAAATAACTTTTGTGGCCAGGAGTATTTTTTTTATGGAATAGAATTTTCGCATTTTTCCTGCAAACATTAACAGGTACGACAAAATGTGAAGAAAGTAATTGGCACAGTTAGAAAAGTTCTACAAAAAGTTCCTTCACTCATTCATGATATATTGTACCGTTGCCGAGAAAAATAAAAAAATTCAATATTTCTTTCGGAAACTGTAGTTGCAGCAGGGCAGCTAATTCTTTTATCTGTAAAAAATTCTTATTAACTACATTATAAATTGTTTTTCTGTGCACAGATTCAAAATTAGGACACTCTTGTCGCTTGGAATTCGAATTTATTCTTCGAGTTTTACCTGCTATTATGAATCTAAATTTTCATTGAGACATTAAGCTACCACAGAATGAGAGAAAACAATGAATAAAGACATTTTCGAACTGTTTTTTGATGGGGAAAAATACCGCCCAAGCTCAGCGATGGCTTGAAAAGTGTTACTGGGAATAGCGCCCATCGAAAAAAAACATTTGCCGATGGTAAGCAGAATTTGAACGCGGTCGAATAAACACGGAAGACGCGGAGGTCTCAGGTCGTGCAATTGAGGTAGCAACGCAAACGCGCCACCCACATGGAACAAAAAATTTTCATACGTAATTTTCATGCACAATTTTGAACACGGTGCCTTTTGATACCTCTAGGATGTCAGATATCTCTTGAAACTTCACTTTACGACCGGACAAAATAGTTTTCCGAATTTTTTGGATGTTTTCGGGCGTTGCCACCTTAATCGGACGACCTGGGCGACCCCGTTTAAAATCTGCACACTATCGGCAAATGGTTGTTTTCGATAGGCACTTTTCCCGGTAACACTTTTCAAGCCGTTGCTGAGCTTGAACGGTATTTTTCCCCATTAACACTAGAAGTAGCGGGATTTTCTGCCACCTTTGGTTACCACGAGGGGTCAATTGACCTCTACCTGCGTTGGGTGTCAAATAATGATTTTAAACAGTTTCTACCGTCAAAAGTCAATGATAGAAGTATGCTATATTCATATTACATCGTTAATATAAGTGGAGATGAGTAGTATTGGGTCCTGAAAAAGTACAACAAAGAAGTAAAAATGCTCGCCTACCCCAGCGTAGTCTTACCGACGTCGCACAGTGTGTTGCGGTAGACATCGCTGATAAAGGGTTTGACTTATTAACAGAACGAGATCAGCTGTGCCTATGCGCAATATGAATAACTCATCTTGTGACCAGGCAGATTGTCTCTCCGTTTTAGCTAATACCATATACCTATACCATCTAGCAACCACTGGACCGTGGACCGAGTGAGTAAGAATTAGAGAGAAAAGTCGAAGACATAGTAAAGCGTACAGGAACACCGACTATCATCGACACCGTCCAGACGCGGAGAAAAGAAACACGTCGAGCGTGAACCTCCTTCTATTTCATATTCTCCGGATACTCGTAGCGATCCGTGCCACTACTAAATGTTAAATAACAAAGTCAATTGTTGTTAAAAACTAAAAAGTTATATAGATAATTTTCTTAACTTTCAACGAACTATCCCACTCACGAAATTAAAAACTAAACGAGCTTAAAATTATTAATAAATTAAAATAACAATCTTTAGGCTTTAATGATAGAATAAAATCGATATAGAATATTTTGACCAATTGATCGAATCCAAATTGCATCCAGAATAGGAAGCCAGATGGTTCCGAGTGATGAATAAAGTAAATTGTAAGCGAACAATAATGGAAAAAACTTTATTCATTCATTGATTAGAAATAATCAATAAATGAATTGAACATTAATTGATCACGAAGCCAATAGATTGAGTGATAGTAGATTGGATCAAAAAAGATTTAAATTCTCATTAGCAAGGGTGAAATAAGAATCGAAATCATTAAGTTAATAATATGGGTTTCATTCTTCTGGAAAATCATTATAAACAGAATTTGCAACAATAAAAAGTTAAATCTGAAAAGACCTATACTCTTTATTAGGTATAGGATTTTGATTCTGAATATTAAATGAATACTTTAAGTGAGCTGCATGCATAGCAACAGTGCACGTGTGCCTTCCAAATATCTTAGTTGCAACAATTTTCAAAAATCAGCAATTAGTGGTCGCACGGAGTGCATCCGGCCGGGATGGAGGTCCCACGCTCGAGGTGCGAACTCAGCTAAAAACCCTACCAAAATCATACATACTTTGATGGACGAGGCGAATCGCGTCCCGGTATCTTTAGCATTCAACTCCGACTTCTCACCTACTTCGGAAGTCAGGTACACGATCGGAACCCCCTGGGTTCCATGCTCCGTCTCGGCTTTTACCCGCGCGTCACTTCGCGATTGCCGTCCGAAACTAACTTTCAAAGCACGGAATACACCGGGTTTTTCCCGGGTCGACAATAAAGTGAAAATTAAAATTGCTTTGTGCACCCGGAGTTTAGTGCATTCTCAAATAAGAGAATACAAAAGGACTAGAAAGTCAGAAGACTTGGTGTGTGTTGGTCTCCCCTACTAAGACCACAATGGCAGGGGGAAACTAATAACGATACTCGGACACTAAAAATTTACATAGGAATGAATACAAATTATTAAGTGGAAAGTGGCAACGTTCGGGCGGCACGCGAGTGTGTGACGTGGGTGGAGTGCGAGGACGCGAGGCAGTTCCAGGAAATCCGTAAGGATTTATCCAACAAGGTCTGTAAGCATCAATTGTGTTTGGGAAGGGATTATTTGCTCTCTCTCTCTCTCTCTCTCTTGGTCTCCCGCACTCGGTACTTCGGCCCTTTTCCGATTATGGGAGAAGTATAATTATTCTTGACGGTTGATAAACCTACGTAAATGAAGTGAAACCTAAATTAGTCATTATCCTTGATACCCCGTCCCTATTCCACCACTAACGTGTAATAAGTGAGGAACTTCTTCAAGGAAGTTCACGGATCCACTAAAGATATAAAATAAACAAGCTAACTCGGTTAGCTTGGTCTGTCGTACCTCCAACTCACCAGCGAGGTCTTGTGGCACTCTACCAACATCATCCCCGAATTGCAACGCAAAGATTAATTAATTCTTAGTATAAGCTGGTTCGCAACACAGTGTAGCCAAAAGCACTTTTTGTGGATAAAAGTCTGTCTACAAACCAATTTTTAATGGATTTTGACAATTTTTTCTTTAAATTGACCGCTAGCCTTTGGGTATATCGAGTTGGTGCGAGAATTTCGATTTGGCTGAACCAAAATTTTTTATTTAACAACAAAATAAACAATATTTTCATCCTAACTTTTGCAGATGTACCTTTTTTTGTGAGATCTGCGAACTGACTAAAGAAGAGCTCAGGTCAGTGTAATTGAGGTGACGGACGCAACAACTCGCTAAGCGCTCGAAACCGCGTAGAAGTATTGACCACACGGCAAAATCGATCGATGAAAAAAAAGTGGCCGAAACGCAAAACAAAATATACCTCCGTATTCACATTAACGCGACCGACAAATTTTTCTCATCAAACTTTTTCATTCGATAATTATTACTCAAGACAAACAACAAAAACTTACAAAATTTTTTGATCAAAGATCGACGTTTTATAAAACATAACTCGCGATTATTCGGCCGTTTGTCGATAAGATTGCTTAAAAATTGTATGGCGTACTCTCAATACATAATCGATGACTATAAGCAACGCACTTTGTTTAAAAATGTAATATGTTTGTTTTTGTTTAATAACAAATTAATTCCGATCGAAAACCGCGTTTTGCCAACTTCGACCAGTGGGCAGGTCATCGAAAAAATGCTAGCTGAAATAACTTATCGCGAGAAGGTTGTTCACTAGACTTTGGGAAAGTTTTCCTGAAAATTTGAAGAAAATCGGTTGAAAATTGTGGAAATGGCAGCGAGTTGAAGTCAACACACGCTGCCGCTGCCGCTGGGGCGCTCTGATTATCGGCCTTTGTTACTTCAAGCGGTGTTTCACGAATTGCGATCAACAGGGCATAGTTATTAAAACCTGCGAGTTGACTTCAACTCGCTGCCATTTTCACAATTTCCAACCGATTTTCTTCGAATTTTCAGGAAAACTTTCCCAAAGTCTAGTGAACAACTCTCTCGCCATAAGTTATTTCAGCTAGCATTTTTTCGATGACCTGCCCACTGGTCGAAGTTGGCAAAACGCGGTTTTCGATCGGAATTAATTCGTTATCAATCAAAAACAAACACATTACATTTTTAAACAAAGTGCGTTGCTTATAGTCATCGAGTATGTATTGAGAATACGCCATACAGTTTTTAAGTATTTTTATCAACAAACGGCCGAATAATCGCGAGTTATGTTTTATAAAACGTCGATTTTCGATCAAAAAATTTTGTAAGTTTTTGTTGTTTATCTCGAGTAATAATTGTCGAATGAAAAAGTTTGATGAGAAAAATTTGTCGGTCGCGTCAATGTGAATAGTAAGGTATATTTGGTTTTGCGTTCCGGCCACTTTTTTTTTCATCGATCGATTTTGCCGTGTGGTCAATACTTCTACGCGGTTTCGAGCGCTTAGCGAGTTGTTGCATCCGTCATCTCAATTACAGTCTAGCAATAGTTTTCAGTAGATTAGAGTGAGAAAAAAAATCGTTCATAATGTTTTAAACAAAGTAACGAACAAAAGCCATGTTTTGCGATTCGCAATGATCAGTTGTTTGAAATTCACCGTTTTTATACAGAATATGAGAGAAATTGATGCCCAATCATGATTATTTAAAATTATCTGCTGTTTGGCAGCATTGTTTAACCAACTTTCATAAACAAATACACAGTTTTCGTATGTCACAATGAATAGGCTCCATTTTTTGCAGAATCGGCCAAAAATGTCTTGCTAATGACTTCTTGCTGTCATTTTTTTCAAATAAACAACAACTGGTAATGATTTCAACAATATTTGTGAACAAATTCACATTTTTAACATGATTCCACGAAAAGGGCCAATTTTTTTGCGAAACTGAAGATGTTTTGTAATTAAATACCAGCCAAAACGCGATAGGGGTCAATTGACCCCTCCCGGTAACAGACTAGAAAAACTCGAGTTTTTTTCAAAGTGCGCATCCAATATTTCCGAAAAAATTGTTAAATACTCTTATTCATGAATAATTAAAAGTCACAAAACTAAATCTAATAATATTGTAGTGATTATAATAAAAAGTATTAAATCTATTATTGTAGTGATTCTATACATAGAATCTATAGTAATATTTTACATTAGAAGAAAATTACTAGAAGATAACTGACATATTTGTACATAGATATATCGGAGGTTGGAATGATCGCTTGCAAATGCATGCGTACGCGTAAGCATTAGGGTGTTCTAAAAACCGCAATGTTTTTTTTCTTGATGTCGGACCCTCTGAACTTGTTGTATTTGGTCAAAAAATAAACGCATATTCCCGATTTGGGTAGTGTTTCTAGGTAGTGTTTCTGTTAATTTTCATAAATATCATAATTGTTTGCCATAGAATACAACCGATGGTTACATATGAGCAGGAAGAAAATTGCCTCAATTAGATCAAAAATGCTACCGCTTGGCTTCAAAATGTACCCTATATAGGGGTTAAAATATCATATCTTGAATTTTGAAGAATTTATGAGTTATTCATTGGATCTCTTGGTGCGTAAATGACTTTAAAAAAATACGGGATAACGCCAAATTATAATTTGGCGTTATTTTTTCACAGAAAAGTACCCGTATAATGAAAAGAGGGTCCCTTTTAACTTTAAAAACATGCTGAACTAACGAAATCAAATTAAAGTATAGCATTTTTTCCAATCACTAGAAATAAATCGTTTTTAAACTGAATTTCCATTTGAGAAGTGAAAAAATTGCGAATCTTACCTGAGCTTCAATGTTTATTGAATATGGGATTAGTACTTATTTCTCAGCTGACAGTATTTTGAAAAATCTATTAAGTTAACCATAAAAATGAGCGATCCTGATAAGAATAAAATTAAAATATCCGCAAGAGAGAATCTTGAGGGGAACAAGCTACCCTCAAATAAAGATGTTCTAAGCATGGTTCAGTACTATCTATCTTTGGAAGAACAATACATGAAAGTGCCACGTTGTTATAGTTTGTGCAAAAAAATGTTAAATAAACAATGAAACATCCATGTATTTTGAATACTTGACGTCGATATCTAGATGTTTTGTCGATCAAGCAATATGGTTCTGAGATAAGGCGAAAATTCTTGTGCGAGAGAAACATCGTTGTGTTAAAAAATTGATTGAACTACATGAAACCTGGAAAGACCTTGCCCAGAAAAGAGAGTGAAGTTGAAGTGCTTTTCAAGGAAAAAGAAAGAAATTTCGCGATAATTTGGATAACCTGTTCGACATAGCTCACGGTGACGCGCCTGCACGGATTAAGGTGGAAAAAACTAGGGAATTTTCAATTTCATATGTCTTATATTCAAGCAGTTCACAAACTCTCAATACTTTGAATCGAATTTCTATGAGATTTTCAACATTTTTTTAAGAATGTTTATATACATTTGACTGAATTGAGGTATTTACACCTTATAATAATGTGATCACGAACTTTCAATACCTCAATTGTGATTTCTACGAAAGTTTTCAGCATTTTTCCATGAATTTCTCTATATATTTTATTAAACTTTTTTAAAACAGAGTTCAATATAAAGTTTACAGAACTCGTGTAGAGTTATTTCAGATTTTTTCTACATCCAATCCTGAAAGTTATACAGAAGATAGAAAATTTGTTCAAGGTTCGCTCTCATCCCGGGCTCTTGAAATAGTTCAAAAAAGTTTAGTGAACTTTTTTTCCGTTCGTGTTCAAAAGTGTATGCCATTCTTCAAGTAAGCGTTAGTATTAAACAAATACAAAATTTAGTGACGCATTACATAACAAAATCTACTTTATTATAATTGTTATGATATAAGAATTCATGAAGTTAATAAAAAATGAACATGGCAATACTAACCTCAATGTGCACTAGAAAGTTGTTATCCACCTTCTTGCACTCCACGTTTTCAAGAAATCCGGCTTATTAAAACTGGAAAGCCTCCAAGATTTATAAGACTTTAATTGTTTGTAAGTGTTATAAGAATGTTTTATCGTAAAATACGATAAAAGGTTGTTCGCACTTACTACAGGTACATCAGTAATGCTTAGGGGCTGTCTACAAATTACGTAACGCTAAAATTTCCAAATTTCATGACCTGCCTGTCTGTCAGTAACGCTACCGTAACAATCAAACTCTATAGTGTCTGTCTGTTTAAAGTAACGTAACAACCTCTACGAAAATGAAAACAACTGGTCATAATATAATAACCTATTGCTATGATTTGGTTTATCATATTCATTCAGTTTAACCATTATAAGCCAAATAACAAAATATCATATTATCCTATTGTTCAGATTAAAAATACTCTGAATAAATTTTTTCTATTATCAAAAATGAGTAAGTATTAAAGTTTTGGAATATTTAAACATGTCTTTGGCGTATGCCATACATTTTGATTAGATTTCTCAATACAATATAAAAATCATATCGTATCCTCTGTAAAAGGATTTTCCAACCACTCTTCAAGATTAATAATTTCTGGAGAAGGATTATTTTGAACGTTGACTGCACGTTTTAGCGAGCGTGTGTGCGGGCCATGGCCAGGAGAACCTACATCCCAGTTCCCAGATTTTTCGAGCAAGCTCGTGAGTGATCTGAGAATCCTTTCCCAATGACTCGTATGATTTTTGTAATTATTCAGGAAAAAAAGTGCTGATCCGTTTTAGATTGTTTGCACCGAGTTCGTCAATTTTTTTCCCACAGTTAGCAGATTATTTACAAAAATACATCAATATCCGACGAATCTTTCGTGTATTATTTTACTATTTGTTGTTAAATAAATTTTTCAATAATGATTTTCATTTGTTTTTGAAAAAGGAAGACGATAGTTGTAGTCAGTTCGTGGTAGTTCAATAGAACTACTGATAAATGACGAAATTCTGTCAGATGGGGAAAATCACAAGGAATGCCAAGTAAAATAAATTCCGTCAATCATTATTTATTGAAAAGGTTGTCAAAAGTTATAAGAGTATACAGAAAGAGTAAAATTTGCTTCACAGAAACTCTACTAAGTTTCAGTCAGTAGCTGTGCGATAATAACATAAGGTCTTTCTAGGCTTGTCACAAATTGCACGACGGCAGCGTTCACCAACTGAAAACGAGATAAAACAATAAAAAATTGCAATGTTCTACAATGCTTGTTTTCTTGTCAAAAACATTTTTTACCTGCGAAACTTTCGAATACATGCTGAAAACGCCAAAAAGAATCATTTCCATGAAAAAAGTGAAATATACTCACTTTGGTAAATGTCGAACGTAAACGGCTGAGTGTCGTGATACGTTACAGCAATCGATTTTTGTTTCTATGTCACATCTGCTGCGCGGATCTAACGCACTCGTTGAATGACGGAGGTCGACTGTAGGGATGAGTGATACCGACGCGATACTGAAGTTATCCAGTAGACAATACTCGATACTTTGGTTCTTGAAACCAATCCTTTGGAATCGGTATAGTATCGTCACTTTTTCGGCCGATACGTATCGGGATCAAAAACGACAGTTGGCGAAGTATCGCTTCCTCTTCCCAGCATAAAAGAAAGTATTGATACGAACTGAATTTAAAAGACTAGACACCCCTCAAATCCTGCTTTGCGACAATGATGCATTGAACCAGTGTGTCAATGTGTGTGAATTCGAGAAGATGGTATTTCAATTTGAAATCTTTCTACACGTACAAATACGGTGCAAACGTTTGAAGTCAGCGAATTCACTTTTATGCGTCAACACGCAATCGCCTCAACTTTGGTCAATGCATCTGAAGTCGTGAGAGTAAAATATACACTCGAATTCGCCCGAATTCATCACGGAGAATTTCATTAAGTGTTTAATTATACAATCCAATCCGTAACATGAAAAAAATGTGCGGAGCATACAGAATTCATAGCAAATGTTTGGTAAATTTTCCCGTAGCTCAGTGCGGGGTACTCTGGACCGATACACGAGGGATCGCTGTTTCAAGTCTCAGCGTATGCACTTTTTATTAATTTTTTTAGAATTAGCCTTGAACACGCATTCATATGAATTCACATGAGCATTCAACTCGCGCTGTCTCAATTCTTCTAAATGCGTCTCTATTCGTGTAAACGAATTAGGAAACGGGATTCACCAGAATTAAGAAATGTTAATTCGCCCCAATCCATATCAATTTTTTTTTCTGGGTTGTCAGTATCGCCCATCCTTAGTCGACTGCCGGATGACTGAACTGAATTATGGTTAGGGTTTCGGCATGAAAACGAACCTCGCTACATCAGAGGCGTAGTTTGAGTTTCGCGTGGGATAACGTATTATCCCACATATGCTTTCTAGGGTTGAACTATAAAAGTTATGGCCAGTAAATGAGATCTCAAAATCTATATTCTAGGACAGGGCGATTTTGCGCGGCCATGTGTTGGTACATCAACTCTACTAATATTTTTATTTAAAATGAAATCATTATAATAAAAAATGACGCTTCTTTGTTTTTATGTGGTAAAAATAGTAATATCTTTGTATATGCAGAAGGTTTATAACGTCAAAATTTATTTCATACATTCAATTGGAGATACATAGTTTTGCTGTGCTCAAGTAGCCAGTTATTGGCACTTTTATCTTACCAATAGCTGGCCCCCTGAGCACTGGAAAAATATGTATCTCAAATTGGATGTATAAAATCAAATTTGTTATTATAAAACCTCATGCGTGTAGAAAGATATTACTATTTTCTATCACATGCGAAGAAAGAAAAGTTCATTTTTATGTTTATGAATTAATTTTAGATGAAAATATTAGTAGCCTTGATGTACCAACTTCTAAAATTAAATTGAAAATAATTGTAATGAAGAAGATTTAATATATAAAATGAAAGTGATAAGAAAGTTAATAAAATAAGTTCCAAAAGTTATCACTGTGAGGATATTTAATAAAGAGAAGCTTGATAGGTTAACAAATTAGGCCTGAACACTTTTTATTGTCTGATAAATTATTCATTTTTCTTCAACAGTAACAGGATCGATTAATACAATTTGTAGGAACTTTCTCATTAAAAAATATTGAAAACTGGAGGAAATATGGCCGCTGTCGCAAAACACGTTTTTTATGACCACTTGCGGTGAGCATGACGACTCTGGAATGGATTATCTGAATTGAAAGACAACAACAAGATTTCATTAGTATTCTTCTATACGGAGTTCGCGAATGAAGGGTTATTTGAAATTGTGATTTGTAAAAAAGTGGCTATGATTTTTCCAAAAGTGTCGATTTTTGAGGTTCCAAACATTCGTTTTTTTGGTACAAAAAAATAGCAATTTTGGTCCGAATGAAAACTCCTTCATTCAAGAACTCCGTATAGAAATATACTAATGAAATCTTGTTGGTTTTTCGATTTCAGATAATGTGTTGCAGAGTTATCATGTTCACCGCAAGTAATAACAAAAAAAAAATCAGTCCGCTGCGTGAGCACATTCTCATCGCGCACTGACCGCGCGGCTCGTCGGTTTGAGCGTACCTCGGGCGCCCTACTTTGCTTTTCGCGCTTCGAGCTGGACAGTATATTTATCTCGCACAGACCTTTCAAAACTAAAGATCAAAGCATAGAAAAACAGAATTTGGTGAGTGTGAATTCTCTTTTGTTAGAGCTCTTTCGGCTTCAAGGAACATATTCTCATCACGTATCTCGTCCTTCGCACTCGATTTTGTCCAAAATGGGAACTTTTCTACAGTATGCAACACTTGAAGCAACACTCTTATATCAAATGTATATTACATTCATTTCTGTACATCGGCTTGAGATTGCCTGAGATCGATCGAAATTTCCACAAGGTTCGTTGCACGCAGGTCTTTAACTGCAGTTATCAAGGTTTGAAGATATTTCGATGCATAGACTCTCAAAAGCAATAACCCTGTCTGGAAAGTTCGACCGTTCTTTCTCGAATTTAGGTAAAGATATATAGGGCTGCGCAGTTGAGTTCTTCAACTTTGGAGTAGGCTTCTATAACACATGCAAATGCGTACTACTGTTCGGTTATACATAGGGCTGCTCAGTTAAATTATATGGTACATATAGCTGCGCAGAAGTAGAGTTCTGCTACATATACCGCTGCGCAGTAAATTTCAGTTATATATATATATATATATATATATATATATATATATATATATATCCCGGCCGATGCACCATTCGGTTTCGGTTTTGGTTCCTTGGGAATCAAACCGAAGGGCCTATGACAAAGCTACCGAACGCGTCCTCGGGTTGCGGATAGAGGGTCCCCGTACCAAGGGTTTCTGCTGAATATGGTTACAATAATGAATGAGCGGTCGCGGACAATTGTCCAGGGATAGTCCCGAAAGAATAACCCCTACGCGAAGGCGTTAGGACCGTGCCGAAAGCTGAATGACACCTAGGTGTGGTGTCTCAACCGGTGACCTGAGATACCGGGCGACCTCTCAGAGCATCAGGCTTATCCTTGTACGCGGGGCTCTGCAGGGATGGACGAACCGTTTCGCTAGCTGCTCGTGTGAACAACAATGACAACACCAAACATAGTTGTAGTAAGTGCGGTTCAGAACCATCGAACGCGTAGGGCTCCCGACAATGGGTCGGACAACAATACTGACTACCCTAGAGTTGGGGGAGCCAGTCAAGACGAAGTCAATGCGATGGATCGGCGCAATCTCAATACTTTTGGGTGGACGGATCGACTCAATGACGACTTGCTAGTGTGCTACGATAGCACGACTGCAGGTTCTGTGGTGCGAGAAACACCCAGACCTCTCGCACTTTTCGCGTCAACGTCTGCGAAACCATGCCGAACGACTCCGAAGAAGGGGCTATGTAAGCAGAGCACCTACTCTACCGCAGCCACAACAAGCCGGCAACAGAGAAAGAGTGGTGATACTCAGACCAACCGCGAACAGGCATCCAATAGACGAAGAACGATGCTTCAGGACTCGGAGAAACATCAACATTCAGATTTCTCTCAAACCCAAAAATCTGACTGAACCGGATGATGAGCTTCGTGAAGATTTTTCTGAAGAATTCGACTTCTGGACTATCAATTGTGGTGTATACAGTGCAGCGAGAACTTTGGCAGATGCAAACCGTGAAACAAAATCAAAGGTTGATCATAAGACCAAAAGACGAATACATCAACTCAGCACAAAGATAGGCTGGGCAAGACAGTACGCGTCCCGCATTCAGTGTGTAATTGACTACATAACATCTGGCAGGACTTTCACTGCCAAGGTTCGAAAGTTCGCGCGCGAGCTGCTAAGAGAAGTCTAGAGCGGAGGGAGTGGTGGGTCAGAGAAAATCAACAGTTTTTGTCTGACCCATCTCGACTCTCCCAAGACCCTCCAGTTACCGTCGACCATCCGCCCAAACGAGAGAAGGTCGAAGCATTTTGGAGAGAAGTCTACGAGGTCCAACATCCCCTTCAAGAAGACTCAAAGAACATAAATAGCTTCAAGGAGCTGTGCAATGTCCTCATAACAGCTGAGGAGGAATGCTCACCTATCACTTCCGAGGAGGTAAAAAACGTATTGGGAGGCATGGAGAACTATTCCGCTCCAAGTCCAGATGGTGTCAAGACCTTCTGGTGGAAGAAGTTTCCTTCAACCCATCAGCATCTGGCCCGAATTTTCACCTTATATCTAAAATCGGAAGAGCTTATTCCGGAGTGGTTGGTGGAAGGGCGCGCAGTGCTTCTGCCGAATACGGGCAACTTAGCTGACCCTAAGAATTACAGGCCAATAACTTTTCTGAACACACTGTATAAGATCTATCCTAAATGATAGGATTCTTCGGACAACTGGACCTGTGTGGCGAAAGATGTATGAACAACGCGGCTCAAAGAAAGGCGTAGCAGGATGTCGGAAGAACCTGCTCATCGATAGATGTATTTGTAAAGACGCAGAATTCTATCAGCGATCCGTATTGATGGCCTGGATTGATTACCGGAAAGCATTCGATTCAACCTCCCGTAGACTTATCATCTGTCTGTTGGAAAGCTTGAAGGTTCGTCCACACATCGTGAGGTGCATATAGAGATTAATGCCGCTTTGGAAAACCAGATTTACTATCTCATCTGGAAAACATCGTGTGATCACTAACAGGGTCACCTTTCAGAGAGGTGTGTTTCAGGACGACACCATAAGCCCTCTTCTCTTTTGTCTCACATTATTGACACTGTCTATCGCACTTCGTCATTCCGAAGGGTACCTCTGTGGCAAACCTGGAGATCGGAAGGATAAGGTCACTCATGTATTCTACATGGACGATCTCAAGATCTATACTAGAAATAAAGAGAAACTACATCAAGCTCTAAAAATTGTCAAAGGGTACACTCAAGAGATTAAAATGGATTATAATTCCAAAATTCCAGACGGAAGTCTTGAATTTCAACCTTTCTTTGAACGTTTTATTGATATGGATATATCTCCTTTATCGAGATTGAGAACTTATTTTGGTCATACGTTCAATATATGTATGTTTATTAAATTGCAATATGAAGGAAATCGATGTTTCAAACCGTCTTTGGGTCTTGATTTGTCAGTGAAAAGAAAGATGATGGACTAATTCTTACAAACTGGTATAAAAAACCTACATTTTCTGGTCAGTATTTAAATTACAACTCACACCATCCTTTTGAACAAAAAATAGGACTAATTAAAAATTTAATTGACAGAGGCATAAAACCCAGCGATTTTCAGTTTAGAAAAGACAATATAAAACAAATCAAAGAAACCTTAATTATCAACAATTACACAGCTCCACAAAAAAAAATTGAGAAAATTACCCCTGGAGTCTGACTATGTCTATCATATGTTTTCGGGGTCGCTGAATCCAAATTCGGGGTCCATTTAGCCCCACCACGTCAGGATTTTCCATAACCTTGAAGAATAGGACCAAAAACCCAATAAATCCTTTATCCATTGACCACTTAATCCCAATAAACCAATAATCCCTTAGCACCTTAAACCCTTGAACCCATAACCCCATAACCTCAAAATATCATAACCTTAAAACCCCCAAACGTGATAAAAAAGAGACATACACTCAGAGAAATGTCCTCTTGTGACAAAAGGATGTTTCTTGACGTTAATGGAATTACCTCTCAAAAGTAAGGTTGAGAGGATGTTCATTTGTCTCAACAGGAATCCTTTCGCAGTAAAAATTTTCCTTATGCGACTCACTTCACCTGATCTCGTAGCCAAATAATTCTGTTTGTGTAAAAAATATATTCAAGTGGTTCAAAAAAAAACAGACAAGAGGACGATGCTTTTGTTTCAAGATCGCTTTTTCTCAAATCTGTCAAATCTTCGGACCGCAGTTTGTAGAGGTGAGTTCTTTGGCCTCAATGGAGTATAAAGCTACAAGAAGTCAGACATCTACGAGATTTTGTAGTCCACATGTGCACGATGTTCCTAGTAAATCAAACACATTTTGTTATGTTTGCGGTACTTATGAACCATCCAAATCACGGAAAAATATCAGTGACGCTGTTATTAAGGCATATAAATATTGTTTCGGATTGGAAATGTCAAATCTGGACGCAAATTGGGTTCCACATGCTATTTGTGGAACCTGTTATAAAATGTTGACTAACTGTCAAAAAAATTAAAAACTTAACACAGTTGAAATACACTGCTCCTGCTTTATGGGGCATGCCTGAATCTAGAGAAGACTGTTTCTTTTGTATGACGGACACACGGGGTTACAGTGCTAAAAATCGTTCGAAAATCAATTATTTTCAGTCAAGCAAAGTTATACCCGCAGTCTTGATTCCAACTAATATTGGTCGTCCCAAGAAAAAAGTAGCAGACAGCAATGTTGAGAGAGATGTCAAAGGAATGGAAGATGTAGATATACTGGATATGGACACAAATGACGGAGTCCTCACTGAGAGTGATATTGAGATTGAATCTTACAGATCGAGTGCGAGCTAGGAGGGTCGAAGATCAAAAAATTTGATGCCACAACTTTCAAGTCAAGAGGAATTAAGTGACTTGGGGAGAGAGTTGGGATTATCAAAAGAGGCTCATGAACTTCTGGCCTCTAGGTTGAAACAAAAAAATCTCCTCGAGAAATCTGCAAAAATAACCGTGTATAGGAATAGGGAGAAAGAATTCACACCCTTCTTTACTCACGACAAAGGCATTCATTTAGTGTATTGCATCGATATAGCCGGGCTCATGAACACTATACAAGATGGTGTCTACAAGGCAGAAGAGTGGCGTCTATTTGTAGATTCCTCTTTCAGAAGTCTTAAGGCGATACTTCTGCATAACACTAATGTTTTAGCCCCTATCCCAATTGCACACTCAACAGTTCTCAAGGAAACGTATGACAATGTAAAGATCGTTTTTCAGAAAATAAATTATTCTGAACACCAGTGGCGAATATGTGGGGATCTCAAAATCATAGGTATTATTCTGGGAATGCAGAGTGGGAACATTAAATTTCCCTGTTTTCTTTGTCTTTTTGATAGTAGGGATCGTAAAAATCACTATTCTAAGAAGAAATGGCCTGAACGAGTATCATTACAACCCGGGTGTTCAGTTGTTATTAGAACACCACTTGTAGATGAAACGAAGATATTGATACCTCCTCTTCATCTAAAACTTGGCTTGATGAAACGGTTCGTGACAGCTTTGGATAAAGAAGGTCAGTGTTTTTCATACATAGCGAGTAAAATGCCGAAACTAAGTGAAGCCAAGTTAGAAGCAGGAGTTTTTGATGGTCCACAGATCCGAGTCTTCTTCAATGACGCAAATTTCACAGCCCACATGACAAAGAAAGAGAAAGCTGCGTGGATCAGTTTTCGCGAGGTAGCTCAACATTTTTTGGGCAATAAGAAGAGCCCAAAATATAAAGAATTAGTAAGAGCTATGGTGAAAAACTATCACATTTTGGGCTGTAATATGAGTCTAAAGTTACATTTCTTAGACTCACATATTGATTACTTCCCAGGAAAACTCGGCGATTACAGCGTAGAACAGGGAGAAAGGTGTCATCAAGACATGAAACATATGGAGAAACGTTATCAGGGAACATGGGGTGAGACTATGATGGCAGACTATTGCTGGAATTTGAAAAGAGATACAGACAGAAATCATAAACGGCATTCACTCCGTAGATCTTTTGAAACTAAACAAGTTCGTTACCATAAAAGGTCTAAGGAAGATAAATAAAGGTGGTATCTTCATTGAGTTTCATTTCTTATAATTTAGTCATTCTTTTACATATAGTGAATTTATCTTCTTGTTATTTTATTTGTTCTATTCGTGTGAGGCAAGGGGAACACACTTTCAAAAAGCAC
>CAKNXH010061126.1:64583-83103 GCA_932178445.1 Andricus quercusramuli
TCACTTTAATAAAGCACCCCGAAAAGTGTGAGGCAAGGGGAACACACGTTAATAAAGCACCCCAAAGGGAACAGAAGCCTACTACGTCCTCGTCGTTGTTCCTGGGTTCGGTAAATCGTAGGTTCTCCCAACGAAAGTTTCATGCTCACCGGGTTATGGGCTTTCGGAGTTATGAGGTTATCGAAGCATGTGGGTTTAAGGCTCAAGAAGCATGCAAGGCTCGAATGACAGTTTGAGGTTATGGGGTTAAGGGGTTATGGGTTAAAAGGTTTAAGGTGTTGAGGGTTTACGGGTTTATTTGGATTGAGTGGTCAATGGATAAAGGATTTATTGTGTTTTTGGGCCTATTTTTTGAGGTTATGGAGAATCCTGACGTGGTGGGGCTAAATGGACCCCAAATTTGGATTCAGCGACCCCGAAAACATATGATAGACATAGTCAGACTCCAGGGGTAATTTTCTCGATTTTTTTTGTGGAGCTGTGTTATCCATTACCTCTGATAAATTGTATGATTAGAGAAAGAACACATGAAATTTATAACAATTCTAGTAAGAGTAAAAAGTCAAAATGGTTAGAAACACTAAATAAAAATGATAAAAGCTTAACTCTTCCGTATATATAAGGTTTATCAGAAAGAATTAGAAGCTCTCTTAAAAAATTTAATATAATCGTATATTTCAAAAATAATAATAAATTGGAAATTTTGTACAACATTTAAGAAAAAGACCCTGAATCAATACAAAATTTATCGTCTGTTGTTCACCTCATAAAATGTAAATCTTGTTCAAAGATTTACATAGGTGAAACTAGCAGAAGACTAAAAACGCGAATAGCTGAACATAAAAGGGATTGCAGAATCGGTAGTAACAACACGGGCCTATCTCAACGTGCTTGGTCTTTTGATCATCATTTCGATTTTGAATTCAGAAACATCAGAATTTTAGCAAAAGAAAATATTACGTACAAAAGAAAAATTATAGAATCGATTTTTATTAAAAAGTACAATAATTTGTGTGTAAATTTACAAACTGAAAGAATGCATATTAATGATGTTTATCAATGCTTATTAAATTGATTTGTATTTTTCAATTTCAAAGATTTTGGCGGGTTGCTGTGAATTTAGCTATAATGACTACAATTATTCAACATCTAATCATGTAATCAAATATGACGCCATATTACTTTCACAATACTGAATGTGTTTATCAAAATGTCGTCCTGGCTCAGTTCACAACATTGACTTTACATTTGTTCCTTTTCCGAAAGAAGTGACTCAAAAACGGTTTTGACGTGTAGTCTCTTCTTTCTGTTTAAAGATGACGACTACATAAGTTTAAAAAAAATGTAAAAAAAACCAAACAAAAAAAACAACAAAATTTTCAACAGTTTTGATTTATAACCGTTTTGTTTGTGTTTTCAATGTCATCGAACTATTCGTTTCAGGTAACGATTTTGATGTATATATTTAATTTATTTAGTTGTCAAATTGATTATTAGATGTACGAATTGAATTTCATCAAAAATGTATGTTTTTTACAGACAATTTTTTAAATAATTTCATCATCTTGAGGAAGACCCAAAGACGGGTTGAAACGTCGATTTTCTTCATATTGCAATTTGATAAACATACATATGTGACGTGCACCGAAGAAAGGGGACTTACTCTGAAAAAATCGAAATCGAGGTTTTTACACCTTTCGATAGTTTTTGAGTTGCTCTTTTTAATGAAACCATCGAAAAAAATTGCCGAGCGTTATTATTGCTAATAATTAAGTTGATAGGTACCCGCGAAATCGTGCTTTCGCTCGAGAGCTCGAGATCCCGTGAAACACCTCCCACCACTCACCACTACATCTCCGCGTCTCATCTATTACCCCGTCCTGAAAAATCTGGCTTTCTAGAGTAAGCCCCCTTTCTTCGGCGCACGTCACATATATTGAACGTATGACCGAAATAAGTTCTCAATCTCGATAAAGGAGATATATCCAGATTGAAATGGAGTTCGGGTTAGAGAAATGCGCCACGGTTAATTTAAAGAAAGGAATACTTAATGGCATCCTCGAAGACCCTGAGCTCGTCGACAGAAGCGCTATACGACACTTTAGCGCTGGAGAGACCCATACATACCTGGGCGTGCCACAGAGCCGCATTCAGGACGTGAAATCTATGAAGGATACTCTCCGAAGCAGATACAAACGTCTCGTTCGGCAGATTTGATCTTCCGAACTGTCGGCTAAGAACAAAGTATCTGCAACGAACATGCTTGCCGTCCCGGTAGTACTCTATTCATTTAGAGTGGTTCCATGGACGAAGGACGAGCTCAGACCCCTTGATATCGGGACGCGAAATGTTTTGCACATGAACAAAAGCATGCACCTCAAGTCTTCTGTTCCGCGACGTTACATATCACGCCGCCTAGGTGGTCGCGGAATACTGAATCTTGAATGTCTTCACAACAGGATTATTCTGGGTACAGCACATATAGTTGCAAAAGGACAAGACCCTCTTCTTAAAATGGTCAGGAAACATGAAGAAGCGGGCAAAGGGGCGCTTCTGTACAAACCAGCGGAGGAGGCCGCTGAGACACTCGGCGTTGACTTAAGTACCAGGGGAGAGCAAACTGCATCAAATCTTCTCCATCTTGAACACTCACTTCTGAAGGGCCGGATTAAGAAAGCACAGGAGAAAACCTTCCGCGAACAACTCCTCGACAAGAGGATGCACAGCATCTTCCACAGACATGTGGAGGATCAGTCGATGTCGTATGAACTAACGTATGCTTCCCTTAAATCATTCGGATTGAAGTCGGGCACGGAGGGTTTCATTTTGGCACGTTAAGACGGTGTCATTTCCACTCTAGCATTCCGTCGCCACATTTTGAGCCAAGATATTCCCGATGATAGCTGCAGAGCGTGTCATGCACACCCCAAACATCTAGGACACATACTATCTAGTTGTCCAACTCATGCGGGAACGACCTACATCCAAAGGCAAAATGCGGCACTAAGGGTGCTTTATTACCATCTCTGTCACTCTTACGGAATTGGCCCAAATACCACTCCGCTAAACGCTCCTAGGGAAATAGAGTCAATTGTCGGGAATGATAAGTGCCGTATATACTGGAGCTTCATATTCTCGACAATCGTTTCTGTTGCGCTGACAAAAACGTCACAGTCAAGGAAAAAAAAGCAAAAAGAGAGGTATAAAGATCTTATGAGGGAGTTGCGACAGTTATACCCCGAATATTCTGTTAAGATAATCATCGGAATCATCGGCGCTTTTGGAGGTGCCAAAGTTTCACTGGTTAATAGCCTGAAAAGCATCCCTGTGTGTCATCAAAATGCTGAGACACTTGCGGGGAAAATGCAGAAGGCGGTCGTCCTTGGTCACTCCGTGTGCTCAGGGTGCACAAGACTTTTGCCGGATCATCGTATTGAATTCATCACAGACTGTAACCACCTATCACACGGTCGTGAGACGTGGTTACAGCTGGAATTTTACCGCGATTTCGCTGGGAGGGGGTGCAATCTTTCAGATTAGCACCCACTCCCGGCGAAATCCTGCGGTTGTCCTTACGACAAATTTTGAACTATATATATATATATTATAAGGGTATTTTTGCTGATTAGTTAATTTTTTTATGTCTCTGATTGAAACTTGAACTCAGAATCAGTCCAAGAGATGACTGAAGGGCGCCGGGTAGTTTTCGGTAATCAAAACTACCAAAATAATTCTTAATTTTTCCAAATACGCTCTGTGTGCCCGATAACTCCAGTAGAGTGGCGGAGTAAGGGGATGACGCAGTGAGAGGTTAAAAGATTAATTGCCAGCATTTCAATTATTAAACAATATTATAATTCATTGCTAAAACCACGTGATTGCGACACAGCTTCAAGTCGCAATTATTTTGAGTGGGCTCTATGCCCACTCCACAACAAAATTACAATCCACCGACGTTCAGTAAACTCCTAGTTTATAACGATTGAGCCTTTGCCCGCTCAGAATCAATTAAGTATTCAAGGTATGGAGTGATACCGCTCTAGCGGGGGTCCATGATGACCCGGAAAATACATGAAAATTTTAGATAACAATTTTTCTTTCGAGCACGAGTCAACAGTAATGACCTTGCCCGAGGTCAGCAACTAACAAACTTCAACGGCGTGTGTCTACCACTTCGACACACGACGTTGAAACGCGACAAGTTAATTTTTACCGGAGAGAATTAAAACGGGAACCCACCTAGCAGCGTCCGTCCTCCACGATTGCGTCCTCTCATTTTTCCTGATCTTGGATTATGTGGTTATGGTTTTAGTATAAAAATTCCGGTTTTATTCCGTACACGAGGTACTCCATAAGAGCTTGGAATTACGAATGAATATTTTAAGATCATTTTAGATATTTTAAGACTCATAGGAGTCGGAGCGCCACCCGAGTACGAGCATTGAACTACTGAGTGAGAGGACGGTCGAAAGAGGAGGACAACCGCCAATTTCGTTCCCCCGCTACGTGGTGGCGCAGAGTCCACCTGCGTTATTTGCCACGCAAGCCTTCCTCGCCTGCTGCTAGTTTATGGTCCACGGGTGGGGCTGACTTGGGTCAGCACGCAGATTCTCCATGGCCGCTTGCTCCTAATTTCCGAGCGCTCTTGCAGGTATGAGATTCCCCTCCACTACGCATGCGCCAAGAAACTCTCCTCTTTTTAGTCCTTGGCGACAGCAGACATCCGCTGCGGCCAACCTCGTAGAATCTGACAGTTTTTGTTTTGTTGTGTGGGGCGTGGTTGATCCACCCTTCCACCCGAGTTGAATATGAAATAACAAAAGAAAACGCAGAGAAATTAAAATAAAATAAGAAGAATAAAAATACTTGGAGCCCCTTGGTCTGACAATTTGTGGTTCCGGTCGGATGACCTAACCTTCCCTAGTTTTTGACAGGTGATGACTTATTCATTCATTTTTCTCTTTTAAACTGGTTTCATTTTCTATAAAGGTCAAGGTGAGTTTATTCAAAATACTCATAATAATATCAAATTAATTATGACTTCAACCATCTTTAAAATTTTATATGATTTTTAAGATCCCAACAAAACTAGAATTCTTTGAAATACTAGCCATGGAACTCTTATATTCACGGCTAGTATAGTACTGTTCGCAGACAGTCCCTGGGTTTGATCCGTGATTCCACACTCATCTCCCCAGTAAAATGATTTTTGACTCTGAATTTGATAGATTTTAGATATATTTGTGCGGGGTACAAAGTACCCCGTCACAACTCCCCCTTCACAAGATTCGGCCCACCGGGGCGAATCCGTCTTGTTGTAATTTGCAAAAAAAGAAAAATGGTTGAAATTGGTTAATTGCCAGACCTCGGGTTACGTACACCATCATACACAGATGTATCCAAATATGAACCGAGACGAGAAAAATAAAGGAAAGTTCTGATAGTAATTGAGTGAAAAAAATAATAAAAAATTCGTTCTGAGTGATCATTTGAATCAAGTGTATCCGATCCATTGCCGGCCCAGAGGTAGTTCACCTTCTAGTATAATCGCACTTAATTTAATCAACAATTTCTTATTCTACTATTCTTATGAGTTAATCAGCTAACTTAAGTTTAATCATGCAAATAACAAATGTTTGCGCTTCCTCCGGCGGAACGCGGGATCCTCCCGGATCCCTGCTCGGGCCCGTTCCTCCATCGACCGGCCCTGTCCCCCCGATGAGGTAGGTTGCGAGGCAACCCCCGCACTTGCGGCCCTCTCCTCCTTATGCTCCTGAAGGCCCACCCGTCCTGCGTTGATCTCGGCCTGGACCAGGGCCGCGTGGTCCATTGCTCCCTCCGGGAGTGGATGGTCCTACTCCAGGTCCGAGCTTGACCACGCCGGTTGCAGCCTCCCCTGAGTCGTCGTGGAGGCGATGGCGCCTCCCACCGCTATATCCTCTTCTGGCCCCGATGAGGTGGGTTGTGCCGAAGTGGAGACGGTGCCGTCTCCCACCGCTCTGTATCCCCTGAGCCGAACATGGGTGAAGTCATGGGTGAAGGTTAGAACAAATGCAAGCAAGGGCACCAAATAACAACTGATCTAACCCATCCTTGACTTGTTGTTTCCCTCAGCGTATTATAAGTTTCTGTCGCCTCTCTTAAGAACTTATCTTAAGAACGCCTGATCTTAGAACTTGGTCATGAGTTCCCTCAAGTGCTCCAACCGTGCCATCCGAGTTGTCGCGACTTGAAGGTCAGGTGGTGCCAACTCAGTCTCCCCCTCCTTAAACTGCGAATAGTTTTCAGCGGACGGGGCTCCCGATCCAAATTCAGAAACGCTGGAGTCGGGCTGGGGTCAACTTTGCACGTAGCAACTTTGCACGTGCCCAACAGTGCACGTCGATGGCCAGACGGACAACTGTGCACGTCGTTGGCCAGAAGGACAACTGTGCACATGCCAACTGTGCGAGTGCCATCTGTGCACGTGCACAGTTGTCCAAGTACCAACTATGCACGTGCACAGTTGTTCAAGTGACAACTGTGCACGTCTAAATTTCGATGTGCACGGATGGTACATGGACAACTGTACAGGTCGAAATTTTGACGTGCACAGATGTCACTTGTCCAACTGTACACGTGCACAGATGTCACTTGTCCAACGGTACACGTGCACAGATGTCACTTGCCCAACTGTGCACGTGCACAGCTGTCACTTGCACAATTCTTCAAATTCTAGGAAATCTCTGAATTCCCTGAATTCGTTGAATTATCTGAATTCTTCGAATTCTCTGAATTGCTTGAACTCTCTCAATTCCCTGAATTCGTTGAGTTCTCTGAATTCCTTGAACTCTCTGAATTACTGAAACTCTCCAAAGATCCTGAATTTTTTGAATTCCTCGAATTTCTAAATTCTTTGAATTTTTCGAATTCCTTGAATTCTCTGAATGTCTTGAATTCGTTGAATTCCTTGAATTCTCGGAATTTCTCGAATTCTTTTAATTCTCTGAATTCCTTGAGTTTGTTGAATTTCTTGGATTCGCTGAATGCCTTCAATTTGCTGAATACCTTGAATTCTCCGAATCCCTTGAATTCCCTGAATGGAAGAAATTCTCTGAATTCTTCGAACTCTCCGAATTACTTAAATCCTCTGAATTCTCTGAATTCTCTGAATTCCCTGGATTCGTTGAATTCACTAAATCACTTGAGTTTGTTGAAATTCTTCAATTCGCTGAATGCCTCAATTCGCTGAATGCCTTGCTTTCTCTGAATCCCTTGAATTCTCTGAATTCCTTGAATTCTGTGAATTTTCTGAATTCTTTGAATTGTCTGAATTCCTTGAGCTCTCTGAATTACTTGAGTACAACCCTCACTTAAGGACATAAACGTGCACAGTTGAGCAATTGACATCTGCGCACGTGCACAGTTGGCCTAGTGACATCTGTGCACGTGCGCTGTTAGGAAAGTGACATCTGTGCACGGTAAAGTGCACAGGAGTCCATCTGTGCACCTCTAAGTTCCGACGTGCACAGTTGTCCAAGTGACAACTGGGCACGTCGAAGTTTAGACGTGCACTGCTGTACAAGTACCATCTGTGCACGTTCACAGTTGTCCAAGTGACAACTGTACACGTCGAAATTTTGACGTGCACAGATGGGCTCCTGTGGTCTTGGACGTGCAAAGATGGACGTGCACAGTTGTCCGTCTGGCCATCGACGTGCACAGTTGGGCACGTGCAAAGTTGCTACGTGCAAAGTCGTCCGTCACACCTGGAGTCACTCGGTTGGTACTATGAAGTGCCGTATTGTAGGCAAATCGGAACTCATTGAGGCGAAGGTCCCAATTTCTATAATCTTCGTCAATGAATGATCTGATCATAGTTTTGAGAACTCTATTGGTTCTCTGCACAGGATTAGCCTGAGGATGATACAGTGGTTGAACGAGCGGTGGATACCGAACTCCACAGCAAGGTCGTTCACCGCGTTATTATTAAATTCGGTGCCACTGTCTGAGTGGAGCACCTTAGGTGTTCCCCACCTAGTCACAATTAGTTCGAGTAAAGATTTATTAATGCTTTCCGCATTGGCCTTTTTCAATGCTGCCAACTCGATCCATTTCGAGAATAAGTCCTGGAATACCAGTAGGTATTCGTATCCCTGTTTACTCCGAGGGAAAGGACCGATGACATCGGTTGCCACGACTGTCCATGGCTCCTGGACTATTCGCTGGGTCATAAGCCCACGCGATTGAGCGATGTTATCACGCGTAAATTTCCCGCTCTTGCTTACCTTCTAGGACAGAAGGAGCAGAAGCGGATGACGTGCACGTTCCAGTAGCTTTGGGATTGGTTTCTTTAAGGAACCATAATCGAAGCTTCCGAAGCCTACAACTTCTCTATAATTAAATAGAATAAACGCAAAAAACTATATAATATCGAATAGCAGAAAACTTAAAAATGTCAACTACAGGAAATTTTCAGTTAGTTATTGCGAATGTTAATTTAATGACATTTTACTAGTTGCTAAACTAAAAAAATATTATTCAATAATGCCAACCACTCGCAGTTCATTAACAATTGAACTAATTTCGTGTACATTATTGATGTTTCCAGCCACTAGAGCTTGTAAAAGAAAGCGCAATGTATCTACAAGTTTATTTGGATCGAACATTTCGGCTTCTGTTTTTTCTTCTTTTTCATATTCAGAAGAAAGTTCACTTTGAGCATCATCATCCTCATCCTCCTCACCGTCATTATCATTATCATTATCATCAGCATCATGTGTTTTGGTCATCACGGATAAAGAATTGCCATCTTGGCTAAATTCTTCTTCTTCTGCTCGTACTTCTTGCTTCTTCACAAGCGTTTCCACTTCATCTTTAGAATTCTGAGTAATGGACGTTAGATTCTTCAGTGGCGGGAATTGTGGCTTCCAGGCTTCCTGATTAGCTTGTTTCTCGTCAGCTTTGAAAATCTTATGCTTACGATGAATTGCTTTCCTACCCTTATCAATCAACCTGTTACTATCTTGTTAACTTGTTAATGAACTGCGAGAGGTTGGCATTATTGAATAATATTTTTTTAATTTAGCAAGTAGTAAAATGTCAATTAATTAACATTCGCAATTACTAATTGAACATTTCCTGTAGTTAACATTTTTAAGTTTCCTACTACTCGATAATATATAGTTTTTTTGTGTTTATTCTATTCAATTATAGAGAAGTTGTAGGCTACGGAAGCTTCGATCATGGTTCCTTAGAGAAACCAATCCCAAAGCTCCTGGAACGTGTACGTCATCCGCTTCTGCTCCTTCTGTCCTAGAAGGTAAGCAAGAGCGGGAAATTTACGCGTGATAACATCGGGCAACACTGTTCCTTGGAGTCAGGTCTCTAGCAGCGGATGACCTTATGCGGCAGATAAGATAGTTGGAGATGAAGGTTCCACCTCTGGATACTTTTTTAGAGCTACCAATCTTTGTAGAATTTAAGACGAACAGTGTTGACGGACCAGATAGAGTGATCCCAGGAGAACAGCCTTTTGCATCCGGTTCGCGATGAAATGAGCCTGACGCTGGCAAGCCGGAATCTTGTTGAGTTGGCTGATAAATGGAGGTATCATAACTCCAAGACAGCCGAGTATGAGAATTATAAGATGGACTTTGTAGCCTTGGTACAACCTACTCAGCTCGAAAAGAAGTGCTTGATATTTCGCCCGTTCTTCTCCCTCCTTTGCCGTGATATTACCATCGGCTGGTGCCCAGAATTCATTCACGTAAATGATCTTGTTCTTCAGATCTTGGAGGACAATGTCAGGTTTCGTAGCACTGATACGTTGAGTGGTGAAGAATGAGAAATTCCAGTAGATCTTACACTGATCATTCTCCACAACGGACTCGAGTTCCCCCTGGGCGTATGGCAAGACGGGCAATAGATCAATACCATTGAAATGCCTAAGATGGTAATATAACACTTTTAGAGCCACATTGTGTCTCTCTATGGACGCGTAGCGTACATATATAGAGCACCCACTGAGAACATGTCCAGGTGTTTCTGGCTTTTGCTTGCACGCTCGGCAGTTGGTATCGCGTACAGGTACATTCATTACGCGCTCGCGGTAAACTAAGGTGTCTATGACGCCGTCTTGATAGGCAAAAAGAAATCCCTCGGCCTCCGATCTCAATCCAGCAGACTTGAGAAACATGTTGGACAGACCCATCGAGAGCTCTTCTCTACGTATGATGCCGTAGAACTTACCATGAAGGGGTTTCTCAGCATGTTCTCTTAGTAGGAGCGTATGTTTTGCTTCTTGTATACGACTTTTGAGCACCAGAGGTGTTAGTGATGCTAGGCCATGTGTAATGTCGCTGGAATTAAATAGGAGGTGAAGCTCCTCTGCGGCCCTATCTGCTGCATGGTATAGAAACACCGCAGCATTGGCAAATTCATGTTGATGTACGAGTCGCATAAGGGAATCCGTGCTTTTTAGAATAGAGCAGGCTGCAGCCAGAACCGTTCTTCGATGAAGACACTCTAAGCTTGGCAATCCTCTACCCCCTTTATCGCGAGGGAGATATATTCGAGGTACAGAAGATCTAGTATTGTCATCATCTTGCGTGTGCTTCGATCAAGTTGTTTTAACTCATCCACGTTCCATTTTACTGCACCAAACGTGTAGAGCAGTATAGGAACGGCCAGCATATTGGTCGCCTGGATCTTATTCTTTTCAGATAATTCGGAAGCCAAAATTTTGCTGAGAATTTGGCGATACCTTTTTCCAAGGCGAATACCTTATACAATACCAATACAAGGCGATACCTTTTTCTCACCTGAATTCGTTGTAGTTTTTCAGGAAACCAGCTTATAAAAACATCTAACAGAAGATTATTGCATATATAATCATTGAATATAATATTTTCTGTTCCTACTTGTCTTAACTTCATCATTATCATACCCACCCCTCCTCCTACTCTGCCCTCCTCGTCAATTCCGTCCCTTCTTCCACGCTTTAATAGTTTATTCAATTAGGGATAATTTAAAGATTCAACAAGAGAAACGTCATTACAACTATAAGAAAAGCAGCGTACCCGATAGTGGTGCACTCTATCATAATCTTTATTAACCCAAGCACCCTCGTCAATGAAACTAAGTTTTCGTTTACTAAGTTGACATAGATGAATCAACAGTTTGTTCATGATTCTGTCAACCTGAAATCCTTATCTGTTTAAAATTTGTTATATAGAAGCAGATTTTAATATTAATGATTTTTACATAAAAGTAAAATATTATATGAGGATGGCGATTTATCAAGCTCAGCGCAGAGGGTAGCACCGAGAGTGGCGATACATCTAGTATGCAGGAACAAGGCATTACCTACAGTTTCCTTAGTTTTTTTTTGTTATTTGGAAGGCGATGTGCTCCTTTATTTTACATTCAAATGTCACATATATACACACACACATTTTTCAAGAAGAAAGTGTAAGAAGCTCAACACAGCTCCTAAACTCTCTGACAGACGATTTAGAGAATATAATCATTGAATCTAATATGTTAAGTACCTAGTTGACTCAATTGTAATATTTATCGTATCCTCTTCCTCCTCATCCTCCTCGCTCTCTATTCTTTATCGTATCCACATCATCTTCATCTTTCTCATCCTCTACTCTTCCACATACATTTTAATAGTTTATTTAACTTGATTTAGGATAACTCAAGATTCAACAGGGAAAACGTGATGACAACTACAAGAAAAAGCAGCGTATCCGATGGTGGCGCACTCTATGATAATCTTTGCTAACCCCAGTTTTCCGTTTAAAAAAACAAAAAACAAAGTTTCGTCTTCTAAGTTGGAACAGTTGAATCAACTGTATATCCATTATTCTGTTAAACAGAAATCCTTGCTCCTTTAAATCGATTTATTTAACTACAATTTTAAAAAATGTTGGTTCTAGGAAGAACAAGATTTGCAGCTCTTATATATAATAGCAGATTTTAATATACGTAATCAATACTTCATTCAGAATTTTTAGTATTATTTAATTAAATTTCTTTATCACTAAATGTTGATTTAAGAGTTCTAGAAAGTAAATGTTCATGTTATCACTAGATCATTGTATTATTTTTTTAATGTTTGATTCACAGTATTCTTTCATTAGATTTTAATTTTACTCAATTCATTTTATCATTCATGGTACTTCATTTCAATGTTTCAAGTGAGTAAATTGAATCTTTTCAGCAGATTACTCTATTATTCGAAAGATGATTTCAACGTTTCTTACAGTTTACTATAATATTATTGACAATTATTACGAGGCTACCAGGTATTACTTGCTAACAGTTTATTTGACATCTGAGCCATATGGATATAAGATTGTAAATCTCTTACCGTGATCCACTGGATGTAATGAGATCTCTTAAGAATCTTTTGGTATTTTTCGAGATTAATGCAAAAATTTGTATATGGTTGGATTCATTTGCAGAGGCATGCTGTGAGATTTATGATTATTTTTCAGTCGCTCAATCACAAAGCTTTCTGAAATCTTGCAAATGTTAAGAAACTATTTTTTTTAGAATTACATTTTTTTTAAATAAATAGCTCTCTCTCTCTTTCTCTCTCTCTCTCTGTCTCTCTCTCTCTCTCTCTCAGTAGCCTAAATACACACATATTCTTTATACCTTGCTGTCACTTTATTTTGAGATGATTTTTTAGAATATAAAATTTAATTTAGTCTATAGCTTATAAGTCAATTACATCACATGGTTCTCTTTTGCACATGCTTCACTCATATTATTATTTGTCCTTTCTTCATTATAAGAAGGTGTTTCGTGAACATTCTTCAAACTGATTCTTCTTTATTTAAACCATAGACGTTTATGCTTAAGCCAATTAGATGATGTCATGAATGTGACATCAATATACAAATGAATGCAATATATGCATTTGTATTCATAAATCAGAATTCTCCACTATACATATACGTATTATCATCTCTGCTATTAAACGTCCTTTGATGTCCTCAAAATTTTCAAATATGAATGCTATTTCATTGATCATAAAATTTTCATTGAAGAAGCCATTATCGAAAAAAACACTGTTCTTCTAATAAATACTATAATTCAACTGTTTTTTAGTAGTGTCAATTGAGCAAGCTTTCCCAATGAACCCAATACACATTAAATAATTATGCATTATTATATATCCTCAGATTATTATTATCAAACTCCGTGTAGAATGTTTTTGAAACATTTTGTAGAAATACCGCTTAGACAAAATTGTCACTTACAATTGCGCAATATTATTTGGTGAGCAGCTGTGAAATGGTCCTAATATCGGTAAAGTACGAGTAGAGATGCATCTTCCTCTTGGAGAAGTGACTCATTAACCCTCTTGTAAAAAGTGGCTCAGTATCCCTTTGGTATTAGTGATTCAGTATCCCGCATCTACATACATAGATTTGGTTCAATAGCCCTCTCGTAAAAGTGGCTCAATCCCCCTGGTCCAGTACATCTCTTGTATCAATTTTGGTAAGGTAGGAATTCAAGATGATGTTATCAAAATATTTCAGAAACTTAGCACGGACATGAACCACTTTAACTGTAGAATGTTCTATAATAACGATAGGAATTTTTAGTCAACAGTATTATCTATAAGGAAGCAATAAATCAAATTTATATAGACAAAAAAAGGATGTCATACATAACCCTCAATATCAAATTTCACCTCCATCTTTAGCGCATTAAATAAATAAAGGTAGGAATTTTTTATCATATATTTATCTATAAGGAAGCCATAAATTATCCTTGTTTTTTCCCCACAACTATACGATGCAGTAGAAAATGTAAGGAAAAAGCAATATATAGCCTTGAAAGTATTTACATGAAATGTTTAATTGAGATAAGAAATAACCTTGAAGCTCTTTACATGAATTCGGTTCCTTTTTTTTCAATATTCTCTGACGTCATTAATACCCTTCGAGAATAAATATCCAGAGTCCGTCTTGTGGAAGTGACTCAAAAAGTGGGATCCAAAGTCCGTCTTATAATGAGTATCTAGACTCCATATTACTTTTTGGTTGAGAACCCAGCAACCTGATTGAAAATGTTTCTAAATATTCTATTATATTAACTTTGTATTTAGCTGATTTTTTATATTTATTTTAAATTTTCAACGTGCGATAGGCAAAACTGATCTTTCGAAATAAGAGATGAAACATGAGCATATATCTGTGAACAACAAAGGTATGTGACTTCGTATCAAGTGTGAGAAAGCCTGGAATAAAATGCATCCTGTATTATCTCTCTTTCGAGTCTCGAAACTTAGACGGTCAGTGCATTAAATGTTTTCTAAAATCAAAATGTTTCAACACATCAAGAATATTCTAGAAACTGAATATCCCTTTTATAGACGCTTACCTCCATCTATCAAATTTCAGAAGACTTTTGCGCAATGTTGCCAGATATTGCATTATATACGCTTACCCCCTCTACTAAATTTCTGGAGACTTTTTCACAATGTTGGCAGATATCGCATCGTATGATGTAATGCGTCATTAGAATAACCTTGAACTTGTTCACGAAAAATTTTTTGGCCTTTGAATTAAATTAGTTAGATAGAAAAGCAATAAAATCATCCTCGATTTCTATCAACTATATTATACAGTAGCTTTAGGGGATGATTGAAAAAATTTCAATTATTTTTTGTATTTCAGCTTATTTTTTTTTTTATATAAATTTAAATCTTCAACGTGTAATAGGCAAAAATTGCCCTTTCTAAATAAAAGATGAAAAAGATACTGAAAAACGAGCATATATCTGGGAATAAAAAGGCATGTGACGTCATATCAAGTATTGTTAAGGAGCGATAAGTGTTGGCCAGTGCACTCTTAATATAAATAAGTTAAAGCACGTGTGAAAAAGCCTGGAATAAAATGCACGCTGTATTATCGCTCTTGAGCCTCGAAATTGTTTGCAGTATCTTATTTCATGTAACACGTCGAGAGGTTGATGGGACCTAGCATATGGCAAAAGAATGATATTTTAACTTTGTGGTTCTACTAAGAAAGCGAACTTTTGCGAGCTGTAAGAAAGAAGTGATCTCCTGAGAACGAAAGCAGAGTCTGATGAAATGTGTGCAGCTTGAGACTGTCGATGCTTGAATGCTGCTTCTAAAATCAAAACGTCTAAAATAAGTCTGGACGTTATCTCTCTTGTCCTTGCTCGCTACTTGATGCCAGAATAAAGCGATAAGGATCTCCAGCATATGACCTACCACAAGGAATGCTTTAGACATTTTCTTACCTATATTATTATTCAATTGGCTTGAAATATTTTTAAAGTCTTTTTTTGTATCTTCCTTTTTTTCATCCTTGAGTTCTAGAACGTTCTACATTATAATCGACACGGTACAATATTACCCGGTATTGCATCATATGATGCAACAACGTTCCGGAAGATTCTACATTATATACTTCCCAAAGATACACGAAGTTGCACCAGGCAAACTAACCTAAACAGTCAACTTCTCAGCTGACGAAATTCTGACATAAAAAAAAAAATAAAAGAAAAGCTGACAAATTCTAGAATTGGCTGTAATCTGGCACGCGGTTCAAAATCGAATTAAATTAATTGAGTTTTGAATCGCGCGCGTAAAATTTTGACCAATGGCAGCTTATACTGTTGGATCACGCATCCGGTGGCTTCAGATTGGTTGTGATAATTCTTGCGACCAATCAGAAACTAGCGGTTCCGTTCATTTCCGTGCGTGGAATACAGCAGATACACACATTCCTTCAAAGGTAGGTATTCACTTGTCTGAAATTTCATTTTCCCTAAAACTCATTTTGCCAAAAAAATCACTAGATTTCTAGCCGCCTTCGAAACAATTGATAGATGGGCTTCTGCTTGCCCAATTAAAATTGGCAAGCAGGAGCCCATCTATCAATCAACAACATCTATCATCAACGCCAACAGCACGCAATTAGTAGTATTCCCGAACAGTCACCCATCCAAGTACTAACCGCGCCCAACACTGCTTAACTTCAGTGATCGAACGAGAACTGGCTTTTTCAGCGTGGTATGGCCGTTGGCCATATAATAATATATAATCAATTTTGAAAATTGAATTTGGATCATCATTTCACAACATCACAAACATTGACAGAAATTAAGTAATTGGAATAGAGGTATTTTAAATGTAAATAAACTTTGATTATACAGATTATAGTCAATATGCAATTACATAACCTTGAGGTAAATAATCAATTCACGTACTTAATTGCAACAAATTAAAATTCAATCCTTATGTGATTTAACATTATAAAAAAATTTAATCAGCTAATAATGAAATAATTAGTTCAGGACATCAAAAGCATTAAATAATTATCATCTTTGAAGTACACCAGAGCTTTGATAGATGACCATTCTCAGGGGTTGCCTGAAAATGGCCTTGTGCATAAAACGCCAGCAGCGAAACGTAAACAGACAGGGCCGCCTGAACCGTTTGCATGACATTGCGCAATCTACTTGACTGAATAGTAGTGAATGCGTCCCTTCATAGGCGGAGTCGCAACCGTCTCTCACCCTGCCCCCTGAGAAACTGTCGGGACGAGCAATTCTAGGAATTGCTAATATCGCCTGCAGTCACGCAAGCATCTATGGAAATTAAAACGTATTTATAAAATTAGAAACTGGGATACGGGTATTTTAAATATGACTAAACTTCTATTACATAAATTATAGAATTGAGCTAGCATTAAGGTGTGGATGGATGTTAGTTTGTAAGAACTAATTTTAAGACGAATTCTGTAAAATATGGATGTTGCAAGCAAGGCCATTTTTCGGGGCCAGCAGGCTGAAAGATGAACGTTTATCTAATAAGCAATTTATGTTACTTGATAGAGAAAATTTAAAATTCAATCTTCATGCAATTTATTATGATTAAAAAAATTATTCAGCTGAGAAATAATTAATCAGTTCACAAAATAAAAAGCATTTAACTTTAATTTTCATCAAAACATTCAAATAACTTGTATTTAATTTTTTTTAAGTTGAACTTTCATTTATGAAAATTTAATTTATTAATGACCTTCTCAAATTATTCCAAAAAATGTTAATTTCAATAGAATCAGTTAATAATTAATTAGTAAGTTTACAACATAAAAAAGAGACGGATCGAAGAATGGGATGTGCGCTCGATCGCCCCTGAACGTTATGCAATCTCTTGACAATTCGCGCTTATCCCGCTCGCCTGTGTTTACATTAAAAAAAAAATTTGCCCGCTAAAAAAATCTGCGCTAGGGCGCGCACCTGTTGGATCTCGCGCTTCGCGCTCGATAATGTATTCACCTCGCGCTACGCGCTCGGACGCATTTGTCTGACACTTTAAGCTCAGTTCCTCTAGGTTTTCGCACTTCGTGTGCTCGTTATTGCGCGCTTCGCGGGCTATTAGTAAGTTTCATCATTATGGCCTGATTTTCGTTTAATTATGTCAGTTTTACATAAAAAGAAGAACTAATTTACCTCAGGTTCTATCGACCTTAAGGAACACATTCTTATCAAGACACTCGCGCTTCGCGCTCGATGTTTCGTTTAAGAATTATGTAAACCTCGCGCGCCACGCTCATTTCTGTTGATCGTATAGTAGAAACTCAAAAGTTTGAGTGCGCTCTCGGCACGAAATTTGGTCGTCGCGCTTCGCAACGACCATATGTTACGTTCTATGTCCTTACATAAAAATGACTAAATTTGTATTTCATTAAAAATGAGGAAGGAAATTCCTTCACTCCAGCGTATATTTCCGTATCTTTCTAATGAATCCTATTAATCCTAATAATCCTAAGTCATTTTTGGAACATATATATGATAAATTTTTAAATGATTATTGAAAAATGGACATTGGAATTTTGTTTCGTTCTCTTTCTTCTTTATTCCCGCCCTAAGTTTATTTTAGAGACTGAAAGTTTATGGTCAGTATTGCATTCAGAGTCCATAATGACTCTTGTATGTTTTACTAGTTCTCTTAGCCTTTCATCCGCAATAAGGAAGTCAATTATACTGTGGCTATTTTCTTCTCGCCAGGTGTACATGCAGATCATTTTATGCCTAAACCAAGCATTTGTAATAAATATGCCCTTTTCTAAGAATAAGCTAACTAATTTTTCCCTGTTACAATTTTTTCTTCTTGGATCCCCACACTTACTTGGCACCCTTTCTGTAGCTGTACCCTGACGTTGGACACCGACCCATCCGTTCACATCTCCTAGCAGAATGATTCTTTCACCATGATCGCAAGTACTTATTGTATCATTTAAAGTGTCCCAGAAGGCGACTTTGACATCTCTTGATCCTTGATCTTTGAGATGCTATCTTGCTGCTTCTTCATTCATAATCAAATCGACTACAATCTGATTCGCTATCTACTCCTGACCATATTTCAAAACCGTCTTTCAACACCCTGTTTTCTATGTTTCCACTTTCGCAAACCTTTTTCTTTGTCTCTGATACACATAGAATATCTAGTTTTTTACGTGCGTAGTTTCTCGTAATACTC
>CAKNXH010061127.1:0-25909 GCA_932178445.1 Andricus quercusramuli
CCCGATAAAAATTCAAAAAAAAAATTTTCCAATGCATTTTTGAACCACCCTACTGTACTTACTACTACTTACTACTACTGTTCTTAGACCATAGAAAGTCTAACGTCGTAAAAAGCACATGTTTGAGAAATTCCTCTGAAACTGGTCCTTGAAAAAAAATTTTTTCTCCACCATTTTTGAAAACGCAATTATCCCAGTGACCTAGTAATCAACAAACCAATCTATTTAATTATTTTCTCGACGCTGACAGTAAATATGCTTTATTTTCAGTACGATGGTAGTCTAGAGCGCCTGGCGAAGGAGTCGAATATGTTGAAGCAGGCATACGGCCACTTCTTCGACCTGACGATCGTGAACAACGACATCGAGGAGACGATTGCGCAACTGGAGGCAGCGATCGAGCGAGTGCACACAACGCCACAGTGGGTGCCAGTTTCGTGGGTCTACTGACAGCGGATTTCGCCAAGTCGTTCGATCTTGACTTCCGACTGCAATGGCTCATCCAGAGGCAAGCAGTAGGTGTCAAATCGAAAGCCCTACGACTTGTGCGTCGGCGAGATTCGCGTGGATACATCGAAGGGAACATCCGGTGCTCGAGGCACACGAATCTTAACACTAGACCAATCAAACAGCGTCATCAACCAACCCTGCTGATGACGACAAACGACTCGGGTGTGATTGTGGCCGCGTGTTCATAATATTTAATTAGTAGGTTATCAGTAACGGTCGAACTCAAACCTGCGTGTCTGTGCAATATCGAGAACCTGATGCCTCAGAGACACAGAGAGTGGTGTAGAAATTGCGGTTCTTGTTTTCCTGTTCAACAAATGGAAGGAAAAGTGGAATCACGAAGCGATGGATGACATCGGCAGATCGTCGAGACTCTGTTAGAAGAAGCTCTCTATTTTCCCACCTTTCGCAAACGAAATTTAGCGGCTGTCCATTAAGTTCTTTACCAATTTGAGGTCACCCAGAAAATACAGTTGGAAGCGGGAATAATGATAAAAAAGGTTGCGAATCTTACGAAAGATGGCCCTGTAAAGGTAGAGTTCAATAATAATGTAATAAGTTTGAGAGTTACGTTCATATTTCAGACTTCACACTCTTTCCCCCATTTTTCTCACTTTTTTAAAGATTTTTTTTCTGTTTTTGAGAAACTGCACCTTTTCCCCCGATTTCTCGTTTTTTGCACTTGAATACGATATGCTTTAATGGAACCCAATAAAGAAATCCAACTATTTTGGTTAAAAGTTCATTTTTTTTGTTGAAAAGTCTACTATTATATTTTTGGTTCGGAATTCGTTTCATTTGGTTAAAAAATTCTACTGTTTGGTAGAAATTTTAATGGTGTTGACAAGTCATCTTTTTGGACGATAGTTCACCTACTTGGTTGAAAATTTAACTATTTCATTGAAAATTCGTTTCATTTTTAGTTGAAAATTTGTTTGATATTTGGTTGACATTAAATTTTTTTTATCTGGAAATTCAAGGATTACATTTCTGGTAGAAAATTCATATTTTTTAGTTAAAAATTCAATTACTTGGTTATAAATTTATCTGTTTTAGTTTAAAATTCATGTTTATTGTTGATAATTCACCTTTTTTGTAAAAAATTTATTTTCTTAGTTGAAAAATGAACTTTTCTCTTAAAAATTCTACTCCTTTGTTAGTTGTGGAACTCTTAAGGTTTTTTTTCTAAGATTAATCATTTCAGTTGAAAATTCGTCTCTTTGGTTGAAAATGTAACTATTTTGTTGAAAATTCGTTTTATTTGGTTGAGAATTTATTCTATTAACTGAAAATATAACTATTTCGTGTTAAGTTGAAATTTGATCTTTTCTAGTTGAAATTCCAACTAATTCACGTCTTTTGTTGAAAATTAGTCTTTTTTTGTAGAAAGTTCTTCTATTTGGTCTCAAGTTTATCCTTTTTGGTTAAAAATTCAACTGATTGGTTGAAAATAAATCTTTTTTTCAAGGATTCATCTATTTGGTTAAATATTCGTATTTTTTGGTTGAATTCAACTGTTTTGTATATCAAAGAAAAATCTGTTTTGGATGAAAAATCAACTACTTGGTTTAAAGTTAAACTACTTTATAAAGTTTCATTTTTTATGAAGATTAATGATTTTAGTTGAAAATTTAACTATTTGATTGTAAATTCACTTTTTTAATACAAATTCATATTTTGTGTAGAAAATTCAACTATTTTGGTAGAAAGTTCAACAACTTAGTTAAAAATTTAACTATTTGGTAACTTTTTCGTTAAGAAATCATATTTTCGGGTTTAAAATTCAACTGTCTTGTAGATAATTCGTCTTTTTGGATTCAAAATGCGACAGATTGGCAGAAAAGTAAACTACTTGGTTGAAAAAGAAATTTTTTCATTGAAAATTCATATTTTTCGTTGAAAATTCGACTGTTTTAAAGAAAATTATTATTTTTTTTTAAATTCAACAATGTGGTAGAAAAATAAACTATTTGGTCGAAAATAAACTTTCTTCATTGGAAATTCATATTTTTTATTTGAAAAATCAAACTTTTGTTAAAATCATATTTTTTAATCAAAAAGTCAAATATTTTGTTGAAAATTCAACTGGTATCGAAAAAAGTTGTCTTTTTGGTTTAAAAATTTAACTATTTGGTTAAAAATTCAAATGTTTCGATGGAAAGTGCAATTATTTAATTACAAATATAACTATTTGGTAAAAAATTAATTTTTTTGTAAAAAAGTTATATTTTCGGATTGAAAATTAAACTGTTTTGCAGATAATTCGTCTTTGGTTTCAAAATTCACCATCTCGGTAGAGAAGTAAACTATTTGGTTGAGAATAAACTTTTTACTCGAAAATTCAACTGTTTTGTAGAAAAGTCTTCTTTTTGGATTGAAAATTCAACAAGTTGGTAGAAAATTAAATTATTTGGTTGAAAATAAAGCTTTTCGTTGAAAATTCAACTATTTGGTTAAAAAATTCTACTGTTCTGTTAAAAATGTAGCTTCTAGAGTAGAAACGTCATCTTCCTTACTTGAAAATGAACTTTTTTGTTTGAAAATTCAGTTGTCTTGAAAAAATTTGTCTTTTTGGTTTGAAAATTTACCTATTTAGCTTAAAATTCAACTATTTTGGCAGAAAATTCAATTTTCTGGTGAGAAATATAAATATTTGGCAGAAAATTAAGTTTTTTGTTGAAAAATTATAGTTTTTGATTGAAAATTAAACTGTTTTCTAGATAATTCGTCTTTCTGGTTTCAAAATTCAGCAATTCGATAGCGAAGTAAACTATTTGGTAGAAAATGAACTTTTGTGTTAAAAATTCAACTTTTTTGTAGAAAATTCGTCTTTTGGCTAGAAAATTCATCAAATTTGTATAAAATTAAACTATCTGGTAGAAAAAGAACTTTTTTTTTAAATCCAACTATTTGCTTAAAAATTTAACTATTTAGCAAAAAATCAACTTTTTTATTGAAAAATCTGCTATTTTGTTGAAAACTTATCTTTTCGAGTTAAAAATTCAACCATTTTGTTTAAGTCGTATTTTTTGGTCGAAAATACAACTCTTTTATTATAAATTAACTTTTTTTGTTGAAAATTCAAACTGCCTTCAAAAAATTTCGTCTTTTTGGTTTTAAAATTCAACTACATTCGAGGGGGGGGGGGCGCCAAAAAAACTCGAAATTGGTAACGTAGTTTATGGACGGTCTCTTACTTACTCGAGTGAAAAAACGCACTTTTAGGTGGATCATGACTAAGTTAGCGAAATCCACAAGGTCGCACGAACGGTGATAGAACGAAAAGACTTCTTCCGAATATTTATCAAAGACGAGAGCTGCCCTTAATCTGTCATCTCTGCTCTATAAGTCGCTCCAATCGCAAACAGAACACACCGCAATAAAAAAAAATCTATTAGCCGAAAGGTGACGGTATTGATATCTAATTCTAGACTCTCGGCACTTGCTTCGTCGAATTCGTAGCGCTTCTCGTTACACTTTCGCAGATCACGCATTAAAATCGGTTACCAGCTTTTATTCTTCTTCACCAACTTTCCCAAATCTCGCTTGGCACGACTTTCAAATTTACACTTAAAGTTTTTGTCTGTATTGTGAAAAAGCTTCAGGAACACTGTTTTATTGATGCAGAGTTGGTTTAGCTCGATCGAGCCATAATTGTTTAATAAAATTGCCAAATTTGCGGTATGAGAAAGATGTTTGCTATTGAAATTCAATTTCTTCTGTTTGGATTCATAATTTGTGTAAATAAAGTAAAAATTGTGAAAAAAAAGTAAAATTCTGAAAACACTAAAATTGTGAAATACCTAGGACCGAATATTTAGCCATTTCAGAGAAAAACAACTTTCGAGTTTTCCCCGGGACGTCTGAAAATGCCGAAAAATAAAATTCCCCACAATTTATAATATTACCGAAAAATGAAATTCCCGAAAAAATTGCCGAATTATACAACCCGAACTAGAAAAGTCCCGAATTTAAACAATTAAATTTCCTTTATTCATATTTTTTATGTTTTTTAAATACAATAATCAAATATGTTGATGAAAAAAAATATTTTTAATGTTTAAAGTTTCTAAAATGATTGTTTGAATTCAAAATAACAATAATTGGGAAATATTTCATCCAAGAAATATTGTTTCTCCAATTATTGTTATTTTAAATTCATACAATTTTAGAAACTTCAAACATTAAAAATAATTTTTCTATGAAAAGATTTGATTGTTGTATTTTTATTCAACAAATAATAATTATGAAAAAAAATTATTTTATTATCCAGGACTCGATTATCGCTGTCTGCACTTTTTCTAGTTTGTTTGCATTTTATTTATTCAAATATTTAAATTTATAATATCCTTCCCAATTTATTAAAAATTATGCAAAAATAAACATTTTAAATGATTTTTTTCAATGCAAAACTCGTTTTATCGAACTTTTTTCGCCAAATATTTATTTTCTATGAACTTTAATAATTTTATCCTTTTCTTTGAAATTTCATACATATTTTAAAATGAGAATACGAATAAAATATTGTCTTTTGTCCTTTATTTAAAGCATTTATGAATCCAAACAAAAAATACGTTACCTGACACTACCTTGTAAAACTAGAACTGGTAACCCTATGACATTCTTATAGAGTTCTAAGATTTTCGAGAATTTGAATGAACTTCAGTGAATTCTAGTCAATTATAGTTAATCCAGGCGAGTTCGCAGTTCATTAATTTAATATTATATTAGTTAAATGCCAATAAATTCAACTGAATTCAATGCGATTAAAAATGAGTCGAATATTCGGAATCTTTTAAAAATTATTATAATAAATGACAACGAAAATTGTCAATTTTTGCAAAAATGTGTAATTATTTGTAAAATTATCCGAATTCTAGGAGAAACTGTTAGTTTCTAGTAGAATTATTTCAGTAATTTTTAAAGATTTTAGACAAAACAGCGAAAAATTACAAAAATAATTCTATTAGAAACGTAAAATATTTTGCTACAATCCAGACACTTTTACCCAATTTTACAATTAAATACAATTTTTCAAAAAATAACAAGTGTCTTATATTGTAGTTTATTATAATTTACTGAAATTTTTGGATCATGAAATTATGAAACATTGAACTGTATATTTGGAATTGATATTATTCATAGATGTTTTGAAATGTGAGGAGATTCATTTGCAGGATATTTGCAGACAAAATAATATAATATTATATTTACTTGAAAATATGTATAGAATAATAATTCCGGAGAATATTCTCGTTCTTGGAAATGTTTTATCTTTAGAACTCTATTATCTACGATGCTCTTATCTTCCTTCGATAACTACTGAGCGTGTTCCTATTTTTGTTGACCAGATTATATGCTTCGAGTCATGCATCCACCCTTCCATTCCGTTATTCCCCCCCCCCCCCCCACATGAAGCAATTCTGTTTTGTCATATTGAGCTCAATGATCCCAAGGAGAGCGAAATTATATTCAAATACAGGAAATCGAGCTAAAACTGATATGATTTTTTTCCAGAATTAAGCATTTATTCCTAAATTTGAATGAATTTATCGGTGTTATTCTGAGATGTTACATTCATTCAGAATCAGGATTCTAGTGTCCTTTACAGCAAATTTAAATAAACGAATTCCACATCGCTCATGAGTATGAATAATCCCCAAATTTTTATATTAAATTTTTGTAATTATAATTAGTTTTTAATTTATTGTGAGCTTTTCCTAATTTTAATTCTTCCTACTTTCTATTTGGTAATTGGGAAATACAAAAATTGGGGTAACTGGTAATTTGGAAAAATTGAATAATATGACTGTTAATTAATAAAAATTAGGGTCAATGGTAAGTTTCTGCTTGATTTCTTATTAAAATAACGAATTTATCAGCTTATAATTTTTGGAAATGATAAAAGAGATAATAATAGGCCGGCTCGTTTTCCAAATTTTTTGTTCTGATTGAATTTTATACATCACGAAAATTTCTCACCTATACCAACTTTTCATCTACAAAGTCTCATTTCGGTCAGACAATTTTTTTGAATCTGAAAATTTGAATTGTTGAAGATTGGAAAAAAAATCATTTTTGTTAAAAAATTATGGAAAATTTTTTGTATGTGTAGTTTTTGTTAGAGAACAGTAATAAAATTTGTTCATTTTGTTTGAAAAAATAGGCAAAAGTAACGATTTTGGAATGCACCCCAACAATTTTCAGGTTGGCGAGGAATTTTTTCAAATGTTTAGGAGAAAATCCATGGAATCATTTTATCAGAGCAATTTTAAATAAGTTCGATTTCACCTTTTTTATGTTAAGTTCAGTTGTTAACTTTATTAATTATGAATTCATCAAGTTTACGGTTCTTACTTATAAAATCTTTTACTTAAAGAATTTTCCATTTTAAATCTTTATTTTTAAGAATTTATTTAAAATTTAAAGAATTTTAAAATGCTGTTTTGAAGACTGAAAAAATTAAAAGCGTTTGATATTAAAATTTGTTGATAAAAAGGTTCAAGTTAAACAGCAGTAGATGGAAATAGTTATTTAAAAAATTGAACAGTAGTTCGAATGTTAAAAATTGAACAATAATTCGTTTCACAAGACGATTCTGAATCTGTCCAAAATTAAATAATCTAAAAAATTGAAACAAAAATTGAACTGCTTTAATTCGAAAGCCTTCATAGTTGAGAAATTTCCGATTAAAATATTATAAATTATCTTTCAGTTTTTAATAATTCCAAATAAATAAATTCATAATTCCATGCTTTTATTTAATTATTTCAAAAGTTAATTTTTGTCTAAAATAGTCCATTTTAACTAACTCAATTTCAAATTTTTTAATTGAAAAAATTATAAATTATAAATGTAATATAATTTAATTTTACAAAACTGAACAATTTTAAACTGAATTTTTCTAGATAGAAAGCATAGAAACAATTTGAATGGTTCCATTTGAAAAGTTTTTAATCTGTTAGTGAAAGTGCTAAATTTTCATCCATGAATAACAATTGAACCAATTTGAAATGAATAAAAATAAAAATAATTCAAATTATATTTAAAAAAGTGTTCGGTTTAAGAATGAATTTTAATTTTTTAATTTGGAATGTTTCTAATTTACAATTTCTTGAAAATGATATGATTTCCATGCTTTATTTTATTGATTTATCCATTAAATACTTCATAAACATTCGAAATTTCACAGTTTAATAGCAGTTATTTTAAATTGTTCAATTTAAAAGTGTTACAAGCATACACATTTTTTAAGCTCCATTTTAGATAGTTTATAAAAAATTATAAAAAACAAAGAAATTTTCAGCTATCAGAGTTCGAATTTTTTAATTTCAATGACCGAAAAATTTTCTTGAACCTGAAAAAAATCGGGAATTTTTTCCCTCCATTAAAACTGCCACCTTGTTTTTTTTTGTTTCATGAAAAAAATTAGTGCATGTTTCTTCGATTAAAGCTGAGGAAATTTAATATTTTACATATTCAACATATCCAAGAAACATGATTTTTGCCCATTAAAAAAAACTCTAAACTGGACAATCATTTGTTTGCTGATTTATTTCCTATTATTGTTTATTAACAAAAACTGTAGATATAAAAAATTTGCCATAATTTAAGAAAAAGCACAGAAATATTTTTTTTTAATTTTAAAAAAGAAGGTATTGTCTCAATAAAAAAAAAACAGTTTCTGGTTGAAAGGTGGAAAACGTACCAGCCTCAGAGATAATCACAGGTCTCTGCTCCTGAAAAAACTTTCATTTTCGAAATAAGATGATTTAAATCATTTTTTATTTTTCCGAAAAGGCGCTAGAGCCCTAGTTCGAATTACCCGATATCAAATCTTGCCTTCTAGGTTCAAGCAATTATGTTATGAAAATTTAGAATAAAAAATGATGGCCCCGATATAAAATTTCTCTCCTGATGGGATTAGTGACTTGCATCGCAAACCGTTGAGCTTTGCGACTTGTACATCCAAACATAGACTGATATACGTATGCACACTCGTGAACACTGTAAAGAAGGCGCAATAAAAAAGTATAGAATAACTCGGTTCGCAATTACCCTCGTACAAAGAGCATTAACGAAAAGTTACATGGGATATTTATGAAGTTACAATCTCAATAAATAGATAGTTTACCAGCTATTTAAAAAGTAATTAACGACTTAACACAGAAAGAAGCGCTCCCACGTACACAGAGATTTAACGAATAGTTAAATGATTGATTGATCGATTAATGGATTAAAATAATTAATTAATTGTGTAACTAATTAATGCTGAATTACTAGGAGTCTAAATAAAAATTTGAATACGCAACCCGTAGGAATGGCGGAATGAATGCGTTCAAGTTTGGGAATGATCTTTGGGAATGATTGATTAGTTTTGCCAACTTTTGATCAATAAAATCTATCATTAGGTCAAATTAATTAGAAATTTATAGTGTTTCCACGTAATCGATTTTTTTTTTAATTTTAGGCAAGATATTAAAATAATTATGAAAAGAGCAAGGAAGTTGGCAATACTAAAGATAGTGTGACCCTGTCCAGAAATTGTTAGGCACGTTATTTCAAAAATCGTGTTTCACCAGATTTTCCTTCAGAATCCGAAATTCCGAACACTCGTAAATTCCTCCGAGGCCAAAAGCAGAGGCCATACATAAATTTGAAGAGTAGAAAGACTCCCGGTAAAGACCCCCTTTTTCGGAAAAAATTATATTCGCCCTATTAGCAACACGGTTTTTGCTTTCGTGACTTACCATGCTTTGTTACCGGCCATGCCCGAAGAAGAGGATCTGCTCAGTTCTGGTTTTGGCGGACCTATCGACAAAACGAAAAACTATAAACTTGGTCCAAAAATAAAACTGAGTAGGTCCTCCGAACGGTGATTCTGAAGGATGCTAATTTTTTTGTCGTTAAGTTCGCCCAAAAGCAGAACCGAGCAGATCTAGACAAAAGGGTTTCTCTCTTTGGCCCCAGTTTATGAAATCCGATTTACCATTCATTTCCAGGAGCCTTAAATTATTGCGACCTTTTTCCTTAGGAAATTGGAAATTTGGTACCGATTGACAAAAAAGTCGCAAGGGTCGTAGGGTATTTTTTAGAGAGAGGAAGGCGACTTGGAAATTCGAAAGTGAAGGTTCTGAACAGGCGTCATTCTCACGAGGTGGAATGTTTCGTCGGATCATTGAATGATCAGGAGCGTTAGTGCAATTTTATTAGCAATTTAAGCCCGTCGGGATGAATGTGTGGATGGTTATTGTGTGCCACCCAAATGAGATTGTTGTGCGTGCGATGGTGAACAAAACAAACAAAAGAACAACCAATCATAAGTGATTTTGTAATATTTATTATCGGTTGTAGATGCCATATCCAGTAAATAAGTCTTAAGTGCGTACCGAAATAGTTTTTCGGAAGTGCGAATCATGAAAATGTGTTGCTGGCAAAGTTGAGAAACTTTGGGGCGTTTCTTTGCTGAAAGTATGTATCTTTGAAAGTGGATGATTTAGGATAAGATGTGGGATGACGACGGGTCTAAAAAAACAATAACAGTTCATTACGATTATGTGATTATAAACGAGAGAAGAGACGAAGAGTATTATAAACACGTTGTTAATTGAATTAATAAAACTAGCCCAAAGTAATGAAGTTTAGGTTTCTTCTTTTCGATCCACAGTGTGTGGATAATGCAACTCACAGTGGATAATTATTATTTCATAGCGAACATATACGTGAAAACATTTATTTTTAATTCAATTTATCAACACTCATCGGGTTTCAAATTTATATTAAATTAAATTAATTTTTTACATACATTAGTTTTTTTAATTAATCATTATCCACTGTTGGGAGGTTTCCCCACACTCTCTCTGTAATCTTACGCTATCTCGTACAATCACATTCAATCCCTTCAATTCATATTTTTCGTGGAAAATTCATATTTTTTTTATGGTTTTATTTGAAAAAATATTTCTTTTATTTAACGTTTTTTGTGTAATTATTTTGTATAAAATGATTTTCTTGAGTATTTGTTTTTAAAAAACAGTCATGTAAGGAACATAATTCTTTTTAAGCCTTCTTGTGCAATTCTGTTGCACATTTCTTTTTAAGTTTTTGTTTTCGTTAAAAATTATAAGTATTCTGGTTAAAGATTCTTTAAGTTAGTTGAAAATGATTTGATTGAAAATTTAACTAACCTGTTGAAGATAATTTTTTTCTTAAAAATTAATATTTTGAACTGAAAATTCAACTATTTTATTTTTGGTGAAAATTTGACTTTCTTAGTAGAAAATGCATGTATTTTATTGAAGTTCGTCTTTTTAGAAGAAAATGAATCTTCCTCCTTGGAAGTACAACTATTGGGTTGCAATGCATCGTTAAAAAAATTTTTTTATTGTAAATTAATAGTTTTAGTTGGAAATTCATCTCTTTGGCTGAAAATTGAACCGTTTTGTTAAAAATTCGTTTTTTTAGTAATTTTGTTTTCATTACAAATGTAACTATTCTGGCTTCGATTAAAAACTGATATTTTTTAGTTAAAAATTTTGCTAATTAGTCGAAAGTTGAACTACTTTATTAAAAATTCAGTTTTCTGCTTGAAGATTCTTGATTTTAGTTGCAAATGATTTGGTTGAGATTTTTTTTTTTATTATTGAAACTTCCTTTTTTCAACTAAAAATGCACTATTTCAGTTTTAGTTGTTAATTTATCTTTTTGATTTAAAAATGTATCTTCTTCAGTTCAAATTTAATCTACTTGATTGAAAATTGAACTGCTTTGTGAAACATTCAGTTTCCTGGTTAAAGATTCGTAATTTCAGTTGAGAATGGTGTGATTAAAAATTTAACTTTTTTCTTGAAAATTGTTTTTTTTTTTTTGGTTGCAAATTCCTTCTTTTAATTAAAAATTTAACTATTCCATAGTTCGTTGAAAATGTATCTTTTTTGCTTGAAAATTTAACTAATTGGATGAAAGTTGAACTACTTTATTAAAAATTAAGTTTTCTGGTTGAGGATTCTTGATTTTAGTTGCAGATTATTTTGTGGAAAATTTAACTATTTTGTTGAATTTTTTTTCGCGAATTCCTTTGTTAACTACAAATTTCTCTTCTTCAGTTCAAAATTGAACTGCTTCGTGAAATATTCAGTTTCCTTGTTAAACATTCCTAATTTTAGTTGAGAATAGTTTGGTTAAAAATTTAACTATTATCTTGAACATTGTTTTTTTATTGCAAATTCCTTTTTTCAACTAAGAATTTAATTTTCCAGTTTTAGTTGAAAATTTATATTTTTTAATAAATTTGAAGGAAGTTTTTCGGGTTTCAATCGCATGCAAAACTACGAATCTTGCCGACGTGTCGTGAACATTGCAGTTCACTTCTTCAGCGCTGAAAAAAGAAAAAACTTTTTCCCTCTTGAAAAAGTAAACTGCAATGCTCACGAAACGTCGGAAAGATTCGAAGTTTTTCACGGGATTTAAAACCCGAAAAACCTCCTTTAAATTTATTATAATGAATCATTGTGAAAGTATTAAATCTATTTTTTTTTATCTATTATTATTCTATCTGTTATTTTTTTATTTAAAGATGTATCTTCTTTAGTTCAAAATTCATCTACTTAATTGAAAATTGTACAGCTGTGTGAAATATTCAGTTTTCTGGTTGAAGTTTCTCAATTTTAGTTGAGAATGGTGTGGTTGAAAATTTAACAGTTTTCTTGAATATTGTTTTTTGCAACACCCACTTCAAAAGTTAAAGTTTTCATGCTTGTAAATCGTGCCTAATGGGCCTTATTTGAGCAGACTGTGTGCGACAAAATTTTCGCGCATGCGCAGCTTGAAGATGGCTTACTTTAGACACTGGTGAAAAAGCTGCGCATGCGCACATTCGAGATGAGGTACTTTAGACACTGGCATAGGTAACATTAAACACTGGTGTTGGTATCTTCTTGAAATAAATTTAGATATAACTTGAACAAATGTTTTAATGATTGAAGTTTTGGTTTTAGGGTTTCGTAGCCCCCCCCCCCCCCCCGGGGAAAAGAGCATGAGCGCCAATATTTTTTTAAAATAATTTTTGTTACAACAATTATTTTGCCAAAAATTTTTTTCCGACAAATTTGTTTGTTGCACATTTTTTTCCAATCTTTTTTTCACAAAATTTTGTTTCGAAAATTTTTTTCACAAATTGAAAAACCAAAATTTCAAGAACTCTTTTGCACAAAATGTTTTTTCAGAACACTTTTTTTCCAAGCATCTTTTTCAAATTTTTTTTCAAACATATTTAAAAAAAAAATTTTTTTCAACAAAATTTCTCCACTCCACTCGATGCAATATAAAACTAGTATTTTTCGTTACCACCTCCTAACAAATTTTTCGGACCGGCGTTGCAAAAAATAGCGTGTGATACACGTGCGCGTAGGTGATTAGTATCTCGTGTGATTGCATAATTCGCTTGAGGCTTATGCTGCGAAATTCCCACTCGCACACAATCATCTATTTTGCGCACTTGTATCACAAATACCTATTTTGGTTGCAAATTACTTTTTTTTAACTTAACATTTAGCTATTCCATTATTCTTTCCAATTTCATCTTTTCTAGTTGAAAATTCAACTACTTGGTTAAAAGTTGAACTACTTTATTAAAAATTAAGTTTTCTGGTTCAGGATTCTTGATTTTAGTTGAAGATTGTTTGGTTAAAAATTTAACTATTTTATTGAAGATTTGTTTTTTCTGTTGCTAATTCCATTTTTAACCGAAAATGTATCTTTTGTAGTTAAAAATTTAACTAGTTGGTTGAAAGTTGAACTGCTTTATTCAATATACAGTTTTCTGTTGAAAGAGTTTTAATTTTAGTTGAGAATGATTTGGTTGAAAATTTAACTATTTTCTTGAAAATTGTTTTTTTTTGGTTGCAAATTACTTTTTATAACTCAAAATTCAACCATTCAATTATTCGTTGAAAATTTATCTTTTTTATAGTTATTAATTCAAATACTTGGTTAAAAGTTGAATTGCTTTAATAAAAATTAAGTTTTCTGGTTGAGGATTATTGATTTTAGTAGAAAATAATTTGCTTGAAAATTTACCTGTTCCATTTTTAATTGGAAATTTATCTTTTTTAATTGGAAATTCAACTATAATTGGTTGAAAGTTGAACTCCTTTGTTATAAAATTATTTATTGGTTACAAATTAATAATTTTAGTTGGAAATTTTTTTTTATGTGTAAATTAAACCATTTTGTTTAAAATTAATTTTTTGTAGTAGAAAAATTGTTGTCTTCATTAAAAATGTAACCATTCTACTTTTGATTAAAAATTGATTTTTTTTAGTTGAAAATTCTACTATTTGGCTAAAAATGCATGTGTTTTGTTGGAAGTTCGTTTTTTTATTTCAAATTCCGTTTTTTAACTGACAATTTTATTAATCCAGTTTTAGGTGAAAATCTATCTTTTTTATTAAAAAATGTATCGTTTCTAGTTGAAAATGCAACTACTTAGTGGAACTGTATTGCTACGAAAATCAGTTTTATGGTTGAAGATTCTTGATTTTAGTTAAAAATGGTTTGTTTGAAAATTTAGCTATTTGACTGAAAATTGCTTTTTTAGTTGCAAATTCCATGTTTCAACAGAAAAATTAACTGCTCCATTTTTAGTAGAAAATTTATTTTTTTCAGTTGAACTATTTTTTTGAATAGTTTTTTTTTGTTAAAAATTAATGTTTTGAACTGAAATTTACCTATTTTATTTCTTGTGAAAATTTGTCTTTCTTGGTTGAAAATTAATTAATTTTGCAAAACTTCGTCTTTTTGGTAGAAAATTAATCTTCTTCCTTGGTTAAACTGCTTTGCTAAAAATTTATTTATATATTTGACTGAGGATTTAACCATTTTGCTGAAAAATTGCATTTTGTGGTTGAGTTAAACTGCTTCTGTTTTATAATTTAAATCTGTATTGGTTGACATATCTACTATTACATTGTTCGTTAAGAATTAATCTCTTTTGGTAAAAAATTAATCTAATTTGTAGAAAAATGAACAATTTTTTTAAAAAGTATATGTTTTTGGTGGTTGTTGAAAATTAATTTGTTAACTGAATATTTAGCTACTCTATTTTTTGTGGAGAATTTATCTTTTTTTATATGAAAATTCAACTGTTTGGTTGAAGATTTATGTCTTCTGTTGAAAATTCATTTTTTGCGGTAAAAAATTAATCTTCTGGTTTGAAAATTCAACTTTCTGGTCAGAAGTTCATCCATTCAGTTGAAAATTCAACAATTTTGTTCAAAGTTAATCTTCCTTGATTTAAAATTCGCGTGGGGGAAACAACCTTTTTGGTGATTCATTAGATAAAATTTCTTTGGTTTAAAAACACTTGTTCGAGATGAAAACGTTCAAAGGCCACTCCTGCTATCCTTATCTTCTTTTATTCTCTAGATTGCTCAATCTCATCAAATCTTTCAAAATGTTAGTAAATAAATGGATAAGGAAGCAATAATGTGTAAAGTTTCTTTAAAAATTATTTATTAAAAATCAATATAAATTCTTTAACAATAAGAGGTAACTGTCATTCTCTAGTCGACCCTTTTAAGTGTTCGACAAATTGAGTTTGTCGATAGTACAATATTTACACAGCCTTCGTAATTCTTTTTTGATTCTCGAGAATTTTTGTATTAGGATCGTTTATGTTTTCTTTTGAGGGGATGGCTTCTCTTGCCGTTATTTTCATTATCAGGTTCCAGTGGCGGTACTAAAACATCAGCTTCCGTCTCTATCGTTGTACAATTATTTTGTTCCATGGGAAACATATATTCCAAATCCACATCGTACCTATTGAAAAATTAAAAAATTAACAAATTAACAAATTAAAAAAAAAAAAAAATTGATTAGCATTTCGAACTCGAAAGTTCATTGCCTCACTACCCGATTCGGGTAGTGTTTCTAACAAATTAACAAAAAAATTAACAAATTAACCAAATAAAAAATTAGAAAATTAAAAAATTAGAATAAAAATAAAAAACGCACCAAACCTACTCTATTCCTACCTTACTGGCAGTTTTTTTAGCAGCGTCCAAAGATAATGAGGTATTAAATTAAAAAATTTGAGAAATTAGAAAAAAACTCAAGAACATTTGTATTGTCCTACATCTCAAGTAATCTACTATTATATTCTTGGTTCCGAATTCATAATTTTGTTGAAAATTCAACTATTTTATTAAAAAGTAATCTCTTTGAGTCAAAATTTTAACTGTTTTGATTAGAATTCGTCTTTTTGGGTTGGAAATTCAAATATTTTGATACAAAATGTAGTCTTTTTTGGTATTCGGTTTTTGGTTCAGGATTCCACCATTTTGTTGAAAGTTTGTCTTTTCAGTTGAATTCGCCGTTTTTTCATTTAAATAAAAATATTTCTTGGTTGTAATATCAACTATTACATTTTTCGTTCAGAATTAATATTTTTTTGGTTGAAAATTCAACTGTTTGGTTGAAAAATGAACAACTATGTTAAAAAATAACTTTTTTTTTAATTTCCACCTACTTTTGGGTTGAAAATTACATTTTTCATTTAAAAATTTAACCATTTCATTTTTGTTTGCAAATTTTTCTTTTTAAGTTGAAAATTCACATTTTTCCTTTAGGATCCAACTAGTTTATAATTTGCTTTCTAATTGCTTAGAAATAATGTTTCAAACTGAAAACAACAATTCAAATGGGAATGCTACTGTTATATTTCTGGTTGAGAATTCATCTCACTTGGATACAAATTCTAGTAGTTGGTTGAAATTTTCAGCATTTTGTTGATAATTCGGTTTTCGTATGTTGAAAATTACATTTTTATCTCAGCATTTGATAACTTCATTGTTGGTAAATATTGTATCCTTTATAAGATGAAAATTTAATTATTTGGTTGAAAATTCGACTATATTGTTAGCTATTTAACTACTCTGTTGAAAATTTAACAATTTTGTTAGTCATATATTTCTAACGAAAATTCAACTTTTTTTAAGTGAAGAATTCATTCTTTTGAATTAAAAATTTATCATTTAGCGCAGAAAAATAATCTTTTTTGGTTAAAAAATGTATTCTTGTTTCAGAATAAACCTTTTTGTTGAAAATTCAACTGTCCCCTTAAAAAATGTGTCTTTTCGGCTTTCAAATTGAACTATTTGGTTAAGAATTTGTCTTTTTTGCTGCAAAGTTCAACTATTTGGTTGTAAATGATACCGTTTGGTGAAAAATTATTTTTTTGTTCATAGTTCAAATAATTTGTTGAAAATTCATGTTTCTTGAAAGAAAATTTACTTTCTTGTTAAAAATTTATCTTTTCGGGTTTAAAGGGTATCTACTTATAAAACATTCGCCTTTTAACTTTAAATTTTGAATCTTTTGTTAACAATTCTTCTTTGTGAGTTAAGAATTCTTCTCTCTTGGTAGAAATTTTTTCTTCGTTGAAAATTGAACTAGTTTGTTGAAAATGCAATATATTTCGACTTGAAATCTTAAAAATTTTAAATATTGAATTCAACCTGGTACTTATTTATTAATTTTATTTAAAAGAATTTTTCTCCTATTTTCGTGAAAACCCACCTCATTTCCCCTGTTTTCAGGGTATTTTGGACTGTGAAGTGTGCATTTTTTAGTGAATTTCATTTAATTTCTACAATTTTTTGCTCGATAAATACTACGTCGCTGAAGCAGGAATCGTGTAAGTATCAAACGAGTCATTTTTTACAATAATTGAAAATACGGCTACACGGATGAATTGTTTGATGTCATATTTCTATCACCTAATCTAAAAGCTTATACATGTGCAAGACTAGAGCTCTTTTTCGAAATATGGTCTTGTACTTCTTTTTCGTAATTGAAAAGCACTTTGAAGTGGTGAGCAACTTTTTTCGAATCACCAAGGGTACACTCCCAGTGGCACATTGCCCGCTTCCAGGCGCAGAAAATTCAATATATTTTCAATGGAAAAAAAAGAAACAACAAGACCATTTTTCGTAAAAGGAAGGCTCTAGACATGCACATGTGTAAGCCTTTGGATTACGTTGTAAAATTATTACATCAAGAAATTCATCCTTGTAGCCATATTTTTTATTATTCTAGACCCCGACTCGTTTGAAGCACCTTAAGGCTCTTAAAACAACTCGGGCTTTGGCAACATACATAATATGTCTACAAAAATGCATTTTTTAATTTAATATAATTAAATAATAACCAAATTTTACCTCATTTTTTGCCTCATTTTACATTTTACATCATTTTGAGCCTCATTTTACCCTATAAATTCTAGCAATACATTTTTTTTAAATATCGAGTGGTACAATTTTTTTACTAGAATCGCATGAGGGGGAAAACAGTTTACTTAAATAATTTTTGCGTCATATTGAACTTTGCAATTTCCAAGTTACTTGAGGTTATCATTCGAAAAATTTGTTCAATGCAAAAATTCTAATATTAAACAGATTTTCTTTTCTTTTTTGAGTAAAATAAGGCAAGTGAATTTTCAGGTTACATCTTCTAACCGAAATACTGCAGCCAGCATACAGTGTTAGCTGGCGTGTCGCATTTTGTAGGCGCAAAAAATACTCAATTTTCAATTATAAAAAAACAACAAGAATATTTTTCGAAAAAATTGCTATGCTACACCCCTTAAAATTGCCTCAAGTTTATATAGTTTGAATATTACATTGAAAAATGCATTTTTGTAGACTAATATGTATGTGGCGAAAACCCGAGTTGTTCTAAGAACCTTAAGGCCATGCAATACTTACTGATCTTTTTTTACAACAACTCACGTCCATTTAAATTGGATAATCTAATTAGAAAATTGGAAAATTAATCAAAAGACACTAAGTAACGTTTGCATGGTTCTAAAAATTTCTGTAAATACAAAAAATGTTCCAACATTGAATTTTTTGTTGTAGTTCCAGATATTTAGGATCATGCAAACGGTTTTTAGTGCTTTTCAATTAATTTCCTAAAATGTACAACTGTTATCTTATTATTTTAATTCTCGTGGACGTAAGATGTTACACAAACATATGTCGGTAAGGTAGGGATCGAATAAGTATTACAATATTACATGGCCTTAAATAATAAAAAATACTTTTCAGACGATTGTAAATGAGATACTCAAAGAAGGAAGTGGTTCTTGAGATATGTATTTTCTCCTTTAATGATATACCTACTCACCTGGGTAGTTTTTCACGCAGGTAAGAAATCACATTGGCTGCGAGACTTGCTTCTCGACTCATAACAAGGCTCGATAAGTACCGTGGACTTTTGCTCTTCTCGGCGCAATGCATAAGCAACGCCCACGATTTATAGTCCGAGTCTAGTACGTAGGTGTTATAAACCCCTTCGTCTATATTAAAAAAAAATTCATGAAATGGATATTGGTTGCTGTTCTTATCACTACCTCTAAGAATATATACTCAGAAAAAAACGTTTTCTTGAAGCAAACAAACTGTTTTGTTGGATATACATGAAAATTTGGTTAAATGAAATAAATTTGTGTTGATTCAACAATATATTTGATTGACCTAACCAATTTTGTTGGTTGAATCAGCCAAATACTCCATCTGCCAAAAGTATTTGTTTAAACCACCAAAAAATTGAGTTGGGTCACCCAAATATTTTGTTGTCCATATAATAACCAAATTCTATGGTTAAGCCAACAAAAATCTTGTTGATTCAACCAAATCGTTTTATGAGTGTACTTATAGATTTTATCTTTTAAAGTTTAGGGCTGATAAACCGCATAGTAAAAAAGTTTAATAGGATTTGATGAAAACAATTTATAATTTTCAATACATTTTTGTTATCTGCCCTTTTGAAAATTTCCTTTATATTTCTATCATATCTGTGATAATTTTCGGGAAATCATATATTTTTCCTTCGACATTTTCTCAATGAAACGCTAGCAGATCTATTAGGGTTCATTAGCACAAGACCTGTCCTATGCTCCAGGACCTTAGAAGTTTCTAACTCTATTTGTCGAGGAATCTTATACTTTTCTATGAACAATTTCGCATTGAAAATCTATTGAATTTTAATCGCACGAGACATGTATCAAATCCTATGTTCCAGAATATTCTAAATTTGTATCTAGCTCTATCTGTCGAGAAATCTTATACTTTTCTAGCAAAATTTTCTCTTTGAAATTGTATTAAATCTATTAAACCTTGTAAGTTTGTATCTGACTCTATCTGTCTAGATATCTCATACTTTTCTATCATCATTTTCTCAATGAAACTATTAAATACTATATCTGTCGATAAATCGTATACTTTTCTATTCAAATTTTCGCATTGAAACTGTATTGAATCTATTGAATCTTGTAAATTTTTATTGAACTCTATCTAAAGAGAAAACTTGATTACTTTTCTATCAATACATTCTCATTGAAACTGTTATAAATCATAATCGCACAAGATTTGCATCAAATGATATGTTCCTGACCTTCGGAAGTTTTTATCTAATTATATCTGTCGAGAAATCTTATACTTTTTTATCAAAATTTTCTCATTGGAACTGTTTTAAGTCTATTAATTCTTGTAAATTTTTATCTAACTCTATCTGTTGAGCAATCGTATAATTCTTTATCAAAATTTCTCATTGAAACTATTAAATCTGGAAATCTTGAAAGTTTTTATCTCACTATATCTGTCGAGAAATCTTATACTTTTCTATAAAAATCATTTTCATTGAGAATCTATTAAATCTTATCCGTACAAGACTTGCATTTAGTCCTATGTTCCAAAATATTGAAAGTTTTTATCTATTTCTGGCCGTCAAGAAATCTTATACTTTTCTATCAAAATTTTCTGATTGAAACCCTCTTAAATTTTAATTGCACAAGCCATTTATCAAATCCTATGCTCTAGAACCTTGGAAGTTTTTACCCAAGTTTTTATCTCTGTCTGTCGAGAAATTTTATACTTTTCCTTAAGAAATTTCTTATTGAAACTCTATAAAATTTTGATCGCAAAGACTTGTATCAAATCCTATGTTCCAGAATCTTAGAACTTTTTATCTAACTCTATCTGCCGAGAAATCTTGTACTTTTCTATCAACATTTTCCCATTAAAACTTTATCAAACCTTATCCCCCACCGGAATCGTATCTAATCCTATGTCTCTATATCTCGAAAATTTCTGTCAAATGTTATCCGTTGTTAAAGCTTATACTTTTTCTATCAACAGCTTTTTATTAAATCTCTACTAAATCTTATTCAAACCAGACTTGTATCACATTCTATTTTCCAAAACATGGAAAACTTCTATCGAATTCTACTTCTCGAAAAATCTTATACTTTTCTACAAAGATATTTTATTTAAAATTCTATCTATTTCATTTCAATCTTATGCAATGAGAATATTTTGCTAGAAAAGTATACTATTTTTGACGAACAGATTTGGATATAATCTTTGAAGATTTTCCGAAAATAGGATTTAATGCAAGTTCTGTGCTGCAATAGGATTTACTAGAATTTTCATAGAAATTTGTTGACAGAAAAGCATAAGATTTTTCGATGGATAGAATTTGATAGAAATTCCCAAAATGTGCAAGATGGATTTTGATTCGTGAAATTTTTGATATTGAATTAGATAGGATTTTTATCAAATGTGCTGACAGAATTTGATTCGTGTAATTCGCTAGATTCAATTTTATAGGATTTTTATCAAATGTGCTTATAGAATTTTATGCAATATTATGTTCTGTCTGAATTAATTCTATTAAACTTTATAATTTTCTATATATTTTCAGAAGGTCCAGGAAATGGGAACCGATTGAATGGAAATTATTCAAGTCGGATAATTTAAGAATGCTCTCTCTGAATCCGAATTAGTAGAAATTTTACTAATTCAATAAGTAGCATTGTATCTGACTGTTAAATTAGTAATTTTATCACTTTCTACTACACGAAATGGTAAGATTTATGTTGCTAAATGAATTAGTGAGGGTATTCTACTAATCTATTTAGTAGTAACAACTTATTAATTCGAAGAGTAGAAATGAATTGCTAAGGAAAAATAATTTAACAATTTTTAAAATACATTCTGCTGTTTTTTGAGTTTTAATTAAAAAAGGTTAATGTTTTGTCACAACACCATCTATTTCTCCAATGCAGCCAAAATGTGAACTCGTGAAATTGGTTAGAATAACTATAGCTATTGTTCGTTCCCAAAATGTTCTGGAGTTTGTGAATAAGTGGATTCTGATGGCAAAGAGTGGGTTAGAACTGCAATTAATTTCAGGGTGAATCGTTTATCTTAGCTTCTTTAAAATGAGTAAGATTTTGTTTTATTAGTAATTAGGTGAATAGTTTAAAGGGAACTGGGAAAGTGTCGTTGAAGAAAGTTAGGTTTTAATTATTACAATAACATGTTTTCAATTTGGATTGAACTAACTTGTTTTTTAATCGGACCTAATTCGACTTTAATAATGTAATAATATATTTGAATAAACTTCTATTCGCTGAAAAAACAGTCTTTAAATTTACTTGAGACTACCCTTTGAAATAGTAACCAGCAATACATTTACCAATTCATTTAGGAGTAGCATTACCAATTCCTTTAGTGGATGTAGTTACTAATTCATTTAGTCAGTTATTCTTACACATTAAATTAGTAGATTCTTACTAATTACCAGTAAAAGAATCGGCGCTATTTGAATTAGTAGAAAACTACTACCAATTAGTAGTTTTCTACTAATTCAAATTTAGAGAGCTGATTCACGTGAATTTCGGTCTATCGGGTTTGTGACATTTTCAATCGGTCTCATAAATTAATTCATTTCATTCGGTCACCATACAGCCATCGCAGATTCAAGCAACTTTCACTGAATTATTTTATTATTTTATTTTTTTAATCGGAACAACATTAACTGGCTGAGTTTCTCATATTGAAATGAATAATATTCATGTGAATCGGCATTTTTAAATTCTCCGAGTGAAATAATTTCCATTCAATTGATTCTTTCTCCCTGGGAAAATAAGGGATATGTTATTAATTATTCATAAAAACTTGCTTACAAGGTGCTTCGGCATGTACCCAATGAGCTGGCGTATCCGGCGAAGGGATTTTCCAGGTGATGTTCCCCATTAATTGTTCATTAATTGGATCATCCACGAAGCTGTAGGTGAAGTTCATAGTTATTTCAGCATTATCTGAAGATACTGAAAGTTCTGCTCTCATACACCGATAATCGAGAGCTTCTTCAGAACTTGCATAGTATTGAACCACGTACCATATTCCTAGAAACTGCAATACAAAATTTATTTCAATTGAATTAAAGAAGTATGAAAAGAATACAATAATAAGTTGCATTGAAGCAAGGATGCGTTATGTCCTCGTGGCTATTTATCATATTCATGGATAAATGTCTAAGAACTGCCCTCTTCGACGAAGAAGGTGTAAATCTCGAAACCGTCAAGGTACGTGGGTTAGCTTTCGCAGATGACAAGATTCTTATGGCAGAATCAATCGAGGACTTGCAAAGAATGTTGAATAAACTAAATACAAGCCTGGAGAACATGGGCCTCAAAATTAACGTGAATAAAACGAAAATCATGGTGTTTGAGGGAAAAAGCGAGAAAACAATGTGCAACATTGTCCTAAATGGTGAGGGATTAGAACAAGTTGACAAGTACGTATATCTGGGTAGCCTATTCACTAGCGACGGAAAAATAGATGGGGAGTTAGATAGGCGCATAAATAAGGGTAAGCAGGTTATCGGTAGAGCAGGATCCATCCTCAGAAATAAAAACATCAAAAAAAGCTAAAATGGCCATACATAACTCTATCTTCGTACCAACTGTACTATACGGTAGCGAGACATGGACCTGTCAAGAAAAGGACAGGAGCAAAATCAACGCGATCGGCATGAAACCTCTGCGCATAATATGCGGAAAAACACTGATGGACAAAGTCAGAAATGAGACAATCCTCAAAGAATGTGGTACACAAGAGACACTAGTTGACATATGGGAAAGAAATCAGCTAAGGTGGTTCGGACATCTTGAAAGAATGAAAGATGAACGACTGACGAAGCAAGTGTATAAAGGTAAAGTAAATGGTAGAATGCCCAGAGCTAGACCGCCGAAAGAATGGTCAGAATCTGTGAATGAGACATTAATCCGAAGAGACGTAAGAAGCCATAGGAACAGAAGAGCTTGCGTGAAGAAATGCATGGACGTGAAGGAAGCTAGAGTAGTATGCCAGGACAGAAATGTGTGGCGACAAATAGTTTGTAAACAGAGTGACAATAGTGTGAATGGCGCCTGAAACAGAGACTTTGGATACTAATGGGCCCAAGTGGGGAACCATACATAACAATTTTGTGAGGTTCCTCACTTGGGGTGATCGCTAGAGAGATTGATCAGCAACCTGGGTCGGAGCAGTGTTGCGGAATGAACGTGTCATCTAAATAAATGACACGAGAATTCCAGGTCGATCTAAAACACCTATCCCTAACACCTATAAAACTCCTATATACCTTATGCCCATATACCAACCTACTCTATACCTATTCACCTGTTTACTACTCCCCAACCGAGCAAGTCACGCCTACCCCGAAAGGGAAATGGCTTAATGGTATAATAATAATAATAATAATAAATTTCTTTAAATCTAATTAATGTACAGTGAGAAAAAAGATTACTAGAATCGAAGAAGCGCAGTACGGAATAAGCTCAATATTTGTTGTAACAAAGAACATTGGTCTTGTTTCAAGAAATAATGTTTTTTAAATGAATAAATCATTCTTGTTATAAGAATAGTGTGTTGCGATCAAAAAATGTTTGATTGGACATATTCACTAATACGTTTCTTTTATCCAAGTGACATTTTTTCTCAATGTATGGTACCATATTGATTTCAATTTGAAACGCTTCCAATTCCTAATATTTCAATTTGAAACGCTTCCAATTCCTAATATTTCAATATGAAATAGTGTGCATTTTGATCAAATAAGTTGAATTTTTAATCAAGAAGGCTTTTCTACCAAAAGAGATGAATTTTTAATGGGATAGTTAAGTTTTCAACCAAAAAGATGAATTTGCAAACAAGAAATTAATCTTCTACCAAAAACGATGAATTCTTAACGAACACATACATACATTTTCAATCAAAACTGGAACAGTTCAATTTTCAGGTTCAAAAAATACATTTTTATGACACATGCATGAATTCAGCCCTTTTCAACACCTATGAAGCGGGGCTAAAACGATGCTTTTTATTCCCTAGTGACTGAAAAGTGACATCAGAGGTGAATAATGAAAACTAAATACCTATGAGCTCGCGTTTTACGATTATCAGCCCCCTCACCATAAAAACTTTGAGGAAATTTTTTTTGCAGATAATTGAATTTTGTAGTTATTTGTGAAAAGTTACCATATAAAACTGACAAAATTACCATAAAGCACCATAAATTACTGAGATATTTCATCAATTTCCGGAAATTTATGGAACATTTTTAAAATGAATATTGGGTAAGTTATGATAAGTTACCATATTTACCTGTAAAAATACCATAATAGACCGAAAATTTTCATAAATTTCCGGAAATTTATGGAAATTTTTGAAAATTAATATTGGGTAATTTAAGGTAACTTACCATATTTACACGTAAAATTACTATAAATGACCAAAAATGTTCATAAATTTCCGGAAATGTATGGGAACTAAAAAAATTGAATAAGGGTAATTTTTCGTAAATTACCATATTTACCGGTAAAATGACCATACTTGACCGAAATTTTTCATAACATTCCAAAAAATTTTTTAAATAAATTATGGGTAATTTATGGTAAGTTACCAGATTTGCAGGCATAATTACCGTGAATGACAAAAAATGTTCATAAATTTCCGGAAATATATGGAAATTAAAAAAAAAATTATCGTAAGTTACTATATTTACCTGTAAAATTACAATAAATGACCGAAAATTTTCACATATTTCCGGAAATTTCTGGAAATTTTTAAAAATGAATATTGTGTAATTTTCGGTAAATCACCATATTTACCGGTAAAGTTACCATAAATGGCCAAAAATGTTCATATATTTCCGGAAATTTGTGTGAATTTAAAAAAATAAATTATGGGTAATTTATGGTAAGTTACCAAATTTACCGCAAAAATTACCGTGGACCGAATCCATTTCAAATCAGGCAGGTTCTACACTTGAAGTTGCAGAATCTCTCGGGGACAAAATATGTTGTTTTTTAGGGGAAATTAGGCGATACGTATTTTTGCGATTTGCGAACAACATTTTTTTACGCATATTTGAATTTTTGGCTTTGTTTTTCAAAAAAACCCCAATTTTTTCTTTTATTTTTTCTTTTTTTCTTTTTTATGCATATTTGAATTTTTGGCTTTGTTTTTCAAAAAAACCCCAATTTTTTCTT
>CAKNXH010061127.1:26009-50615 GCA_932178445.1 Andricus quercusramuli
CGGGCTAAATAACTTTTGTGGGCAGGAGAATTTTTTTTCATGAAATCGAATTTTCGCATTTTTCTTGAAAACAAAGACAGATAACAAAAATGTTTGAGAAAATAGTTTGCACATTTAAAAAAGTTCTACAAAAAGTTCTCTTACGCATTTATGATATCTTGTACCATTTCCGAGAAAAATGAAAAAATTCAATTTTCATAAACAAAAAATTGTCTTCATTCCTGGCTTATGGAAATACCCACCAATTTTGTTGAATATTAATCCAGGTATTATTTATTTTTTAAACTGAGATTCAGATAAAGTTTTCATACATTGTTGAAAAATACCTTTATAAATGTGATATATATTTAAACATATTGAAGATAAAAACTTTTCAGTCAACAAATTTCTTGTATTGGCATTCGTTTTGTAACTTAAATTGGTTCAGCGAAAATGTTCAAAATTCGAATTTATGAAAAATAATTTTCTGATGATAAAAACTGTTCAGCCCACATAAAACTAACATGGAGTTTTCCTTATATGAACGTATATATTTTTTTAATATTTAACAAAAATGGTGGGTATTTCCATAAGCTAGGCATGAAGACAATTTTTTAAAAATGAAAATTGAATTTTTTCATTTTTCTCGGAAATGGTACAAAATATCATAAATGCGTAAGAGAACTTTTTGTAGAACTTTTTTAAGTGTGCAAACTATATTCTCAAATTTTTTTTGTATCTATTGTTGTTTTCAAGAAAAATGCGAAAATTCGATTTTATGAAAAAAAATTCTCCTGCCCACAAAAGTTATTTAGCCCGCATTAAACTCACAGAGTAATTTCCTTATGATAGTACAAATTCAACAAAAAATTGACAAAAAATATAAGTGTGGGTTTTTTGAGAAAATCGACTTTTAACATTTTCAGAAAAACTGCCACCATTTGGTTAATTTTAAAGATTTTTTTAATTTCCTCGCGGATTTCAAAAGAAGAATTTTCTTAATTAATAAAATTTTAACAATCGAAATCAGATTGGTATCAGAATCACCTACGAAACTATTTAGTTAAAAACTCATCTATTTTGTTGAGAATTCGTCTCTTGGTAAAAAGTTCATCTTTCATCGTAGCAAACAAATTTTTATTAGTTGAAAATTAATTTTTTTGTTAATTTGAAAATGTTACTATTTTGTCGAAAATTCGTCCTTTTATGGTAGAAAATTCAACGTCGTCAAAAATAGCCCAAAATTGGTAACGTAGCCGCTAAGCTGATTCAATGTTCTGGTTTGCTTGAATATTGATCAGATATGTAAATCAAGCTTTGCATTTGGAATGTGGTCGTAATAAAAAAATAAAGGAGGAAAGAGTTCGATGTTAATTTTATCACATGAACTCTAATCCCTTTACTGTCGGTCCGGATTAAAAGGCTTCATACATTTCATTCGTGGTTGGTTATGTTACAATTATGACTATAATGCGTCGGTACATTTTTGAACTGATAATTATTATTATTTAAATTTTACTTTCAATTACAATTTTCACACTTTTTTCCCTATCCCCTTATTCTCTTTTTTTTCAAGAATTCCTATCTTTCCGTTGCTTTCAAAAAACTTCATCTTTTTCTCGTGTTTCGCTTAAATGCGAATAGAATTATTAGATCCCTGTCAGAAAATTCACCTATGTTTGGTTCAAAGTTTTTAAAGTCTAGTATAATATTTTTGGTTCAGAATTCATTTTCGTTTGGTTGAAAAATCTACTATTTGGTTGAAAATTTAATTATTTTTTTTTAAATGCACTATTTTGTTAAAGACTCATTATTTTGGTCAAAAATTTAACAATTTGCTTGAAAATTCGTCTTTCTTTATAGTGAAAATTTCAAATTTTGGGAGGAAAGTTCATATTATTTGTTGAAAAATAAATCATGTTGGTGAAAAAAAACAGTTCTTTTGGTTGAATATTCAACTATTTTGTTGAATATTCGTTTTTTTTTTGGCTTAGAATTAATTTTTATACTGGAAATATAACTACATATTCCATTCTTGGTTGCAAAATCGTCTTTTTGGTAGAAAATTCATCTTTCTAATTGAAACTTCATCATTTTTGTTAATAATGCAACTGTTTGGTTAAAATTAATCTGTTTTGGTTAAGGACTCAACCATTTTGTTAGAAATTCATCTTCGTGGTTGAAAATTTACTATTTGGTTGGACATTCATCTTCATTGATTATAATTTGGAAACTTGATTGAAAGTTAAATTACTTTATAGAAAATTAATTTTTTAGCGATTAAAATCATTGAATGAAAATTCAAATATTTGGGTGAAAATTCACATGTTTTTTTGAAAATTCTTTTTTTGCTGAGAATTAATTTTTTTATTGAAAATGAAACTATTCTATTGTTGGTTATAAATTAATATTTTCTAGATAAAGATTAAACTAGTTTGTTTAAAAACTTGTCTCCTTGGCGTTTCATGTTGAGTTGAATATGGTAGTTTCTACATTAATTTGATTAAAAACAATTTATGTCTTAAGTATTTCCTATTTTCGTAAAATAAATCACTATATTTCTCTTTTTTAATATTATTTAAATATTTTCAATTATTCTTGATACATTACCATCATTAACTTATAATCCAAAGTAATCCAGATAATCCAAAATATTTTACATAATTATGTAATCCAAATAGTTATGTACTATTTGGCTGAATTTTATTGTTCGAAAATTAATTTACTCAAATGGAAGTTCAACTAATCCATTTTTGGTTGAAAATTCATGTATGTGTTGAAAATTAGTCTTTCGCGATAAAAAATTAATTTTCTTGATTGAGAATTCATGTTTTTAGAATGAAATTCATCTATTTTAGGACACAATAATCTAGTTTATTGAATATTTACCTATATTTTTGAAAATCCTTTTTTGTTTTGTTAAAAATCCGTATTTCTTAGTAAAAACTGAAAATTGATCTTTAGAGGGCTACTTAGCCATAGGGACTTTTTTCAATAAATCATAACTTATAATTTTTGTTGAAAATGTTTTATTTTGCTTGAAAATGAATTTTTTTAACTAAGAATTTCACTACTCCGTTTTTTATTGTAAACTTATGTTTTCGTTAAAAATCTATGTCTTTTTTTATATTTAATACATTTTCTTGTTTGAAAATATATATTTTAAGATGAAAAATCATCTTCTTGGATGAAAAATCGTTTTATTTTGTTTAAAAATTATTTTCCTGAACTGAAAATTTAGCTATTTCCTTTTTTGATTGTAATTTATTTTTCTTCAGTTGAAAATTGGACTATTTGGCTGGTAATTCGTGTATTTTATTAAAAATCTATCTTTTTAGCGAAAAAATTATTCTTCTTGGTTGAAAATACATTTTACTTAATTGAAAATTCATTTTTGCTTGAAGATTCATCATTTTAGTTGAAAATTCGTCTCCTTGGTTGAAAACTTAACATTCTTGTTTTGATCATTCGTTTCGTTTGTCGTAAGACTCAATTTTTTTGAACTGAAAATATAAAGATTCCGCATTCATTTACATTTTTGTTCAGAATTAATCTTTTTTAGTTGAAAATTTAACTATTTGGTTGAAAATTAATCTCTTTTACTTGAAGATTCAACAACTTGGTTAAAAATTCATGTGATTGGTTGAAAATTCTTCATTTTTTGTAGAAAATTAATCTTCTTGGTTAAAAATTCGTTTTTGTTTTGAAAATCTTAGTAATTGGTTGAAAGTTGAATTACTTTGTTAAAAATTTATTTTTCGGGTGCAGATGCATAATTTCAACTGAATATTTATCTCCTTGGCTGAGAATCAGAGTATTTGCGTTTTAAATCTTTGTTTTTTTGTAAACGAATAATTTATTACACTGAAATGTAACTATTCCATTTTTTGTTCAAAAATTGATCTTTTTTTTGGAAATTCGTCTTTTCGGTTTAGGGTTAAAATATTTTGTTGAAAATTCGTTTATGTTTGCTTAAGATTGATCATTTAAGTTTAAAATTCATCACTTTTGTTGAAAATGTAACTATTTTCCTTAAAAATTGTTGATTTTTGATACAACACATTTTTAAAATCAAAATTTAACTATTTCAGTTGAAGGTTCATCAGAGTAATTGAAAGTTCATCTCTTTGGTTGAAAATGTAATTCTTCTGTTGAAAGTTCATTTTGTTTTGGTTGAAAATTCAACTAATTCATTGAAAATTCAGTTATTTTGTTGAAAATTCGTACTGTTTCAGTAGAAAATTAATTTTCTAGGTTGATAATTCATGTTTTTGGTTGAAAATTTAACTATTCGATCAAAACCTGATATGTGAAAACTTTCCACAGTAGATCATGCAAACAACAGTGGATAATCAATAATTAAAAATAATAATATGTGTACAATGATTAATTCAAATTAAATTATAGTTAAGACACTATATATGTTTATAAATTAAAATTAAAATTAATTATTTTTCTTTTACATGTGCTCCTAATTGATGATTATCCACTCTCGGAAGGTTTTCCCAATAAATATATTTTTTGAATTCAAGAATTTTGTTAAAAGGTAATATTTTTTCGTTGCAAAGTTCGCATCAGTATAGTTGAGTAGGAGTAATCCACCATAATTTTGTGTAATCCAGAGTAATCCCGTAAATAGAGGCATTTTCAGGAGTTTTTTTCACCCTCGGCTGATTCAAATTTTGTTGTGGCCTGTCTGAATATTGATCAGATTTTTAAATCAACTTTTATAGGGACCTGATCTATATTTCCGATTGTGCTGCCGCCACCGAAAATTGCGGCGACCCTGGCAAAAGTAAGGTGAGCAAAGCTCGAAGACCATTGGAAACAATACAATATAAATTAAAATTATAAATGCTGTCATAAGTCATATGCATTTTGAAAACATTGTTAGCAATTTAGAACAAATTTATGTTAGGTAAAAAAATTGTTCAAAATGTGTACGACTTATAGAAGTATCTGATAATTTTACTTTACTTTGCATTGTTTTCAATGGATTTCGACCTTTGCTCACCTCACTTTTGCCACGGTCGCCGCAATTTTTCGGTGAATCAGCGCCATCGAAAGATAGATTAGATCCCTATATTAGGAATGCAGTCGTGATTATAGAAATGAAGAATTAAGAAAGAAAAGAGTTGGATATTAATGTTATCGTATGAACTTTAACCCCTTTACTGTCGGTTCGGATTAAAAATTTCTTTAATTTCGGTATCGAATAACATTGTGGGCGTTAAGTAGTGTGTCCTAATAACCGCGATGTGAACTATTTCCGGCCTGTTAAAATTTATGTGTAGCCGAATCCAAGTATTCCAACACTTTGCTTCTAGATTTATGGCTGGCGTCTCGTGCTTACTTTGCAATTCTATTTATCTTTCTCGCCAACGAAAAATTTCGAGAACATTTATTTTGAAAAAAATAATTACAAAATGAATGGGGATAAAAAGAAAACTTGAAATAAACTAGAGAATTAAAATAATATTTACACGTTTATAAATGGTTCATTTCCATCTGGAAACGTGTATCTTCTACAAAACAGAAAATAAAAAATTAGATCATCTGTCAAATTGTATTTTCTTTTAGACAATGATTTTGATGAAAAATACGTATTTTCAAGTTTCATTACAAAAATTTTGATTTTATAAAAGATATAATTGGATATGGGTATCTATTGAATTTTGTTTCTCGTAATGTTTGTTTAAACATTTCTTTATTAGCTACCATTGACAAATCTGTTGCGAACTTCAGATCTTTCTACTGATAAAAATACATCAGAAAAAAAGGCAAGAAGCTCAAAGATTGAAAAATAGATAAACAGAATAGCAAAATGATCATGTTTGAATTTTTTGAAATGTATTTTTATCAGTTGATAGTTATTTATTGATTATTCTCATCAATTTATTTCAAATGTAATGTAAAATTTCTAAAATTTTCTAAAATTTCATTCACTAAATATAAAAAAATGAAATTTTCTAATTTAAACACTGCTTGTTTTCAGTAGAGAACCCCTCAAATTATCAATACATTTTCTAATGTCAGCTAAAAAAGGATTATAGTGTAAAACAACAGAAACTAAGAAAATAATGACAAGAATTTACAATTATTTTAAATACGCCGTTCTTTGAAATACTTTTCTCTAATATGCCGTTTTACGTATTTTATTATTAATATTTTTAGAATATTGAAAATGAATGGAAGTTCTTATTTATTTATCTCGAACTGAATTAACTGAATTAATAGAATTCAATAAGAAAATCTATCTATTTTTGGTTGAAAGATCATTTTTTTTCTTTGAAAAGTCTACTATTGAATTACTCTTTTTTGTTTAACGATTTTCTTATTTGGTTGAAAACTTAATTATCTAATTAAAAAACCAACAATTTCGGGTTGAAAGTCAATTGTTTTGTAGAAAATTCGTGTTTTGGGTTTGAAAATTCAACAATTTGGTGACATTTTTTTTCTCTCTTGCCTAAAAAATCTCTTTTGGTTGAAAATTCAACTATTTTGTTGAAACTTCGTCCTATTGGCTTATGATGAATTCAACTTTTTTTAATTTTTTTCAATTATATTGTTCGGTTTAAATATCAACTATTACATTTTTCATTAAGAATACATCTTTTTTTTTGAAACTCAACTACTTGGTTAAAAATTGAACTACTTTAATAAAACTTCTTTCTTTTTTTTTTGGTGAAAAATACATCATATTATTGTTAGTTAAAAATTCATCACTTCGGTTGAAAATTAACTTTTTTGTTGAAAATTCATATTTTTTCGGTTTGAAAGTTCAACTGTTTGGTAGAAAATTAGTTTTTTTTAAAGGATTTAACTGTTTATGATTTAAAATTAAAATCTTTCTAGGTTCAAATAACAAAACTATTACATTTCTCGCTGCGAATTCTTTTTTTGTTGTTGAAGAATTCATCTCTTTTGTGGAAAAAGTACCTATTTCGTTGAACATTCGTATTTTTGGTACAAAATTCAACTAGCTCGTTAGAAATTTCTACTTTTTTGTTGCAAATTAACTTTTTTGTTGAAAATTCGTATTTTTGGTTTCAAAGTTCAAATGTTCTGTAGAAAATTCGTTTTTTTTTTGTATGAAAATTCAACAATTTAGTTGGAATTCTCTTGTTTCTTGACTCAAAATAAAATAAGTTTCCGTTGCGAATTCATGGGTTTTGGTTAAAAATTCAACTGCTTGGTTAAAAATTCATACTTACGGTGGAAGACTCGTCATTTTAAATGAAAATTCATTTCTTTGATTGAAAATGTAACTATTTTGTTCAAAAATCATTCCTTCTGCTAAGAATTTTTTAAACTGAAAATATGACTATTCCATTTTTTGTTAAAAATTGAATTTTGATGGAAGTTAACCTTTTTGGTTGAAAATTTACCTTTTTGCGTTGGAAATTTAACTGTTCGGTAGAAAAGTTCTCTTTTAGTTTTGAAGATTTATCCTTGTAGGTTAGAATTTTAATGGCTTACTTAAAAATTAAAATTCCTGTTCAAAATTCGTACGTTTGTTCTTGAAAATTCATCTATTTGGTTGCAAATGCATATAGGTTAAACATTCAACCGTTTTGTAGAAAATTCGCTTTTCTCAGATAAATTCAACTTTTTTGCTTTAAAATTATAAATCTTTTTGTTATTTCAAATATCAAATGTTACATTTTTCGTTGAGAATACCTCTATTTTGTTTGAAAATTCAACTACTTAGTTACAAGATGAAATACTTTGTTTACATTTTTGTTGTTTTACATTCATTATTTTAGTTTAAAACTAATATCTTTGATTGAAAATTCGTTTTTTTGTGTGTGTAAAATTAACCTTCTTGGTTACAAACTTATCTTTCTGGTTGAAAATTCAAGTATTTGCTTAAAAATGTATCTCTTTTGTTAAAAATGGAATATTTTTATTCGAAATAGTAGGAATTTGAAGCGTTATGATTTGAAACTACAAAATTAGCAAATAATAGTTTCCGAAAATCTTAGAATTTGTATCATCAAGAAGAATCTCTTTCAAAGTTTCTTGTTTTCTAGTGTCTTGAATTTCTGTTTATGATTCTTAAAAATGAATCGAAACCTTGTGAAAAAAAAATATTTTGTATGAAAAAATTAATTAAAACGGTATCCCAATTTATGGTACAGACTTGCGGACGTATTTTGAATAGAAATTGAAAGGCTGGAAACTATTTTCTCGTTGAAATTTAAATTTAAATCAAGACATTAAAATGAATGTTTAAGGCAATAGAATTGGTATGTGTTATCTTCAGAGAGTATCCGGGTTTAATTATATTCTCATTGACTTTTGGTTTCCTGAGGAAGTGGTCATTCTTGTAACTCATGAGCTCATCATTCACATGTTCCCTTTTTCAATTGAAATTATTTACAAAAATTATTATAATTAATAAGTATATTGTCAATTATTATACTAGCTTCTAGTTGCACACAAAAAGTCGGGCACATATGAATGCTCATACAACATCAGCAGGTGTTAAAAGGCAAATTAATTCTTTTTCCTCATGCTTCTTCTGTTACAAGTTACAAATCTTAAAAATTTATCTATCTGAATTTTTCAACGATCAATATATCAAAAACAAAATTTTTTTAAATTTTTAAGTCGCAATCTGTTGGATGTCCATTAGAACGCATCATTTTTATGTTTTAAGCTTAAGAATATTCTTATCTCCATTTTTTTTATTCTTTAACCTCTGATAACAAAAAATATCACTATAAAATATAAAGTTCTATTCTTTAATGCTACATAACAAGACCTTCAATTTCAGCCACCTTCGAAAACTATCGAACCAAAAGAAAATATTTCATCATAGTGGTCTGAAAATGAAATGTTCTAATTTTTCTTTAATGTTTCAATCATTGATAACAAAAACAAACAATACCATGAAGTAAAAATTTTATTTCTCTAATGCACATCTACTTTCGAAAAATTTCAGATTGAGCCATCTTTAAAGACAATCCATCTAAAAAAATTATTCCAGCATAGTGGTCAAAAAATGAAATTTCCTCGTTTGTTATACTTTTCAGCCACTAACAAAAAAAACGACACTTTAATATAGCACTTTTTTTAAAATCTCCATCGCCATGCCAGATGCTTCAATTTAAAACACCTTTGAAAGAAATCGGACAAATGGAAAAGTTTCCAATATAGTCGTTAAAAAAAATCACATTTTCAAAAAAAATCGAATAACTTACAAAAAGGTACAAAAAGGGCGCTCGGCTATTGATATATTATATGATAACAAAAACAATTTTGAAAAATGCGTATCCTCTAGAAATGAAAATGTTTTTGAGTGAAAAAGATGCATGAATTTGAATGATTGTAATAAAAAATGAAAGAGATTAGCCTGAGTGAAAGTGTTTACATAATAGATATACATTTTAAAAGTCTTTTTCACGATTAACTAGCATACCGGTAACACATGCAACAGCTTTCTCATGCATCAAGAATAGTTTTGACAAGAGCTCAAGGGGGAACATCGAAGCTGTCGATCAGAAGTCAAAGAGGGTAAAAGCACTTCACATCTGGTCCAAAAATATATTTAGTAGCAGAGTGCCACTCATACATTATATGAGACTAATTTATGATACAATTGTGAAAAAATAATCTCCAAAGAAAAAGAATTTATTATTTTTAAGTTAAAAGTAAAGATTGAATTACGAAAAGAAATGTGAATCATATCTGATGATTTTCTATTCTAGTTAAAGAGCCTTTTAGTGTTTTGATAATCCCCGTAGATAATTTTTTCCAGGTATGAATCAGCAAGGTCCGAAAGCATTCAAGGGTCATTAAAAATCAATTTGAAACTTATACCTGCTGAGAATTTTACCAAAAGCGATCAATCAACTCTGAGGATCTTATGACACATACTATTTTTTTAACCGTAAAATTACAAATTTACTTTTTTCTCCTTTTTATTAAAATGTTTCACAGTAGAATGAATAAAACAAATCGATATTCTACAATCCAAAAAAGGGTTCGAGACTTGATAAATTTACATTTTCGAACTATAATATTTAGACTATTTAGAGCATTAGAAACTGAAAATATATATGAATTTAAAATTTTAAGTTAAACTTTCATAGCCAAAATTTTTAAGTTGTTATGCATTCATTTTAAAACAAAAGGGCAGCCGTTTTAATCGAGTAAAAAAATTATCGGTCTTTTCGCAATTTACAACTATTTTTCACGGTTATTGAAATTACAAAAATTTAAAACATATAAAAAAATGTTTAATTCGGAAATTTTTAATTCAAACGTTCAATAGTTTCCATGTATCAAATGCAAGCTTTTTAACATTTTCGAATTGAACAATATTAAATTAAATGCCGTTAAACAGCAAAATTTTTAACTTTTATAAATGGAAAAGTTAAAAAATTTCTGGTTAAAGAATATAAGTCTACTCTATAATTTGCTTGTTAAAAATGTTAAAAATAAAACATGCCCCTCTTTCAATTTTGTACAAAATGGAAAATAAAATGTTTTCCGCCTCTGCCAAAGCAGAACAAATATATAATAACCAAAATGCCCTCCCTTTTATTTTAATAAAAATATTCAAAGAAAAAGAAGCCTTTTCCAATTTAGAAAAACATGAAAACAAAATTGCCCTCTCTTTTAACTCGATACAAATTATAAAAATAAAAAAAATGTTCTTCTAATTTAGAAAAATTAAAAAGAGAAAAATCTTAAAAACTAAAAATCTGTCCTGCTTGTAATTCAGATAAAAATTAAAAACCAAAATGTCCTCTCTTATAATTAAATAAAAGTGTTGAAAATAAAAAATGGTCTCTCTTCCAATTCGTAAAATATTGAAAATAAATTCCAGCACGAAAACTAAAGAAATGCCTCTTCCAGTCTAGAAAACCTTAAACGCCAAATTGTATCCCTCCCAACTCGATAAAAATCCTAAAAGTAAAAAAAATGTTCCTCTTCCAATTTAGAAAAAATTGAAAACGAAAATTTCCTTTCATCCAACTCGATAACAATTTTTTAATTTAAAAAAAATGGTCTTCCAATTTAGAAAAAATTAAAACCACAATTTTCTCCTTTCTAACTCGATAAAAATCTTAAAAACCAAAAAAATGTCTCTCTTCTAATCCAGAAAAAGTAATAAAAACGAAAATTCCCCCCTTAAACTCAATGGAAATTTAAAAAATGGCTTCTTTTAATTCAGAAAAAGGAAGAATAAAACAGAAACAAAAAATAAATAATGATAAAAATAAGCAAAAAATAACAAAACAACAAAATAAATAAAAATGACAAAATCCAAAAAGGGCTTCTTCTTCCAATTTAGAAAAACTTCATTTCTCCCTCTTTTTTCAATTGGTTATTCTTGTCTCTAATGAGCCGAAAAGTGAGGTAGTTTAGAAGCCTACTTTTTAATTTTGAATCTTTTTCATACTCATTTTGTAGAAAATTATTCATGATAAAGTGGATTTCTTTTTCGATCTTAATTTCAAATTATTAAATAGAGACACTAAACAAATGATTCGTTCTAATCTACAGGGTTTTGACTTATGAAAGTTCTCTTTTAATTGAGTCAATGTTATTTTAACTCAATTTCTTGAAAGAAATCTTTTGATTATAAAAGTCTTTGTAAGGAAAAATGCATTAAATAGTACAATTTTAGACACAGAGAAAACATTTTTTGGATTATTATTTTTCCTAATCGTGGAATTTGTAATAGTCTAAATAAATTGGTTTGAATCACCCAAAAAAAAAAAAAAATTCAAACCAAAGATTGAGCCCAATTACCAACAAAAAATGTTAAACATAAAAAAATAAAAATCACAATTTCTTCCATTGCTTTAAAAATTCGAATCGTGAAATTCAAAAGTTTTTTTATACGTAAATCCTTTTTAGTTGAATATTATTTTAAATTTGAGTCGTTTAAAATTAATAATTGTTAAATTGTTGCAAAATTTAGAAAATGGAATAATTAAAATTGTAAAATGCAAAGTTATAATTTAGTACTCTTTCTATTTCGAACAATTCAGTTTCAAATTTCAATTTTAAATTCTATAATGTAAAGATGGAATATTGTAGACTGAAACAATATTTAAATAGAATTTAAATTGAATAAAAGCGTTTAATTATGAATCTATTAATTCATAATTATTTCATATTTGAAAATAGTTGTAAACTTTTTAATTTTAAATAGATTCAGAAGCGTCTTGCAAAATGAATTGTTGTTCAATTTTTAATACGCGAACTACAGTTCACCCAGGCGGAAAAATTATACATCGTGGAAAAAATCAAGTATAATTTTTATTTGTAGAATAATGCATTGTCAACTAAATGACTTCGTAATTGACAAAAATTGAACCTAACATCTAAAAAATTGGAATTGAACTTATTTTAAATTGAATTCTATCATGTGATATGAAATTTGCGATATTTCAAGTGTTTGGATAGATTTTTCTTCTAAAAAACTGACAAATTTCCCTTCAAAAAATAAATTCCCGCTCATTTCCCGGTTTCCGGTTCGGGGACCACCCAGAGTAGTTGCCAATTAGAAGAGCTTAAAAAAGAACCATGTAAAAGAATATAATGGTTTGAAGATGTGCCCCATTCGCATCTTCTGCATCTTCTTCTACATCCGGTATCTCAATACTAATATAGAATCTTTGAAGAAGCAGTGAATAAATAAAAACAATTTTTCGCAATAACAAATTTTCGTTAAAAAAATAAAATAAAATACTAAAAAAATAAGTACTATGTTTTGTCTCTTACCGCTGACACGTCGAAGTTCCTAATGGCTCTAACTGTTGGACACTTGGTGTTATCCTCATTGCCACTTGAATAACTAATGATAATTCCGATAATGAAAAAACTTGTAAGAATATAAAAATCGGAAAACTTTTTAAACCCGCGAGTCATAATCGACGCGTGCTCACTTGACTCACATCCCGAGCACGAGCCACTTGACTATAGCGCCTATAGCAGTATAGCTGACCCTATAGCACTATAGTTGAAAGCTAAAAGTCTGACTGAACCCGACCCGAGTCCCGACCGCCGACCAAACTTAAAAAAGGAAGAAGCATCACTTGAGAGGGGGTGACCGTTCCTCCAGTTCCTCCCTTTGCATTCCTCATTCCTCGTGTTGTTCCACTCGTTTTCAATCGTTAACTTATTCTATTCTACACTACACACCAGCAACTTATACAAACTGACTGACGCCCCCGCAGGCCCTCACTAGCGTTTCCATCCAGTGAATATGAATACGCTCATTTCGATTATACGAATAACAATGCGAAGAACCAGCTTTCAAAAGATTAAGTCTGACCACCAATGGCGAATCCATGGGGGGGTTACCCCACACCCGAGATTTAAGACACCAAGTTTAAAGTTTGGAAATTTGTATATCAGGTACATAAGGTACTTAAGGCCTCTTACTTTTTTTTCTGAAATTTAAAACCACGTACACCCCTTTATTAGGGTCGATAATTTTTGCTCCCCCCCCCCCCCAACCCATAACTAACTTAATGTTTGCTGACTAAATTTGTTCGTAAATTTATTTGCAGGTCATCCAAAAATACCGTACGACAATCGGGGGGAAGAGAGTTTGATAAAGTCTTACTGTTTTTTATTCATTAACAGACCCACATAGCACACTTCATGAAAACCCATGGTCTTTGAAAATTAAACTACTTTAAAGTAGTTCAATTTTCAAAAAACTAGTTGCGAATTGACAACCAAAAAAGATTAACTCACTACAAAAAATATAATAGTTGATATTTTAACCACGGGAAGATGTGCATTTTAAATCAGAAAGAGTTAAAATTGAACTTAAAAAAATAAATAAATTGTGACGAAATACTTGAATTCTCAATAAAGAAATATTTTTCAGTAAATATAGAAAACAAATTTAATCCAAGATGTAAAATTTTTAAGTGACAGATGAATTTTCCACCGAGAAATTTTCTGCCAAAAAATATGAATTTTCAATCCAAAAGGACGAATTTTCAACAAAAAATTTGAGTTTTCCACAAACTAGTTGAATTTTGAGGAAAACAGTTCAATTTTCAACCTACAAAGATGGATTTAAAAAAATAAGAGAAAATTTCACCCAAAAAAAGCTGACTCTTCAAGAAAATAGTTGAATTTTCCACAAAGTAATTACATTTTTAGCAAAGTAGATGAATTTGTAACCAAAGAGTTGAATTTTCTACATATAAAGTTGTATTTTCAATTAAATAGCTTAAGTTTGGACTGAAAAATATAGATTTTCAAATAAATAGATGAATTTTTAAATATATAATTGAAATTTAACCAAAAACGATTGCATTTTTAGCGAAATACTTGAATCTTTAAGCCAAAAAGACTAATTTTTTAGAAGACACAACAATTTTCAAACCAAGAACTTTTCTACCGAAAAAGATAAATTTTCAACAAAGCAGTTGAAGTTTCGACCAGAGATCACTTCTTGAAAAATTATTTGAACGTTCAGCAAAATAAATGAATTAAAAATAAAGAAACCTTCACCCAAAAACAGTTGACTTTTTCAACAAAATAGTGGAATTTTTAAACGAATAGTCGAATTTTCAACCTACAAAGTTGTATTAATGACCAAAGGGATACATTTTTAACTGAAATGATGAATTCTCAACAAACAAAAAAATGAATTTTTTAAAAAAGAGCTCCTTCTAAACAAGTAGTTGAATTTTCAATAAGAAGAGGCATTCTGAACAAAAGATTTTATAGTTGACATTGCAATCAAAAATGGTTGCAATTTTAAATCGAAAACAGTTGATTTGAACAACAAAAATGTTAACAAAACACTCACATCCTCAATAAAGAAAGATTTTTCAGTCAATAAGAAAAAAAATGTCATGCAAAATGTAAAATTTTTAAGTCAAAAAGTGGAATTTTCAACCAAGGAAGACTAATTTTCTACTATAAAAGGCGAATTCTCAACAAAAAATATAAATTTGATACGAAAAAGTGGACTTTCGAAACGAACAAGATGAACTTTCTACAAAAAAGTTAAATTTTTGATCAAGTAATTACATTTTCAACCAAAAAGCTAAATTTTTAACCAAGAAGATTAATTTTCTACTAAAAAAGACGAATTCTCAACAAAATACGTACATAATGAAACAAATAGTTGTATTTTCAAACAAGAAGATTTTATTGCCAAAAAAGACAAATTTTTTAACAAAATACATAAGCTCACCAAATGGTTGAATTTTCAGCCAAGAAGATTAATGTTCTACCAAAAAGAACAACTATGAACAAAAAAGCAACAGTTAAATTTTTATTTAAAAAAATCAGTTTTAATATAAAAAAAATCTTATACAAAAAAGTTGAATTTTCTACCAAAATATTGAATTTTGAAAACAAAAACACGAGTTTTGTATACAAAACCGTTTAATTTTCAACCTAAAAATATGAAGTTTCGACAAAAAAGTTTATTTGTAGTCAAATATTTATATTTTAAATAAAAAAATTAGTTTTTTAACCCAAAAAAGAAATTCTCAACAAACGACATACATTTTTAACCAGAAAGTTGAATTTTCAACCAATAAGATTATTTTTCTACGGAAAAAGAGAAATTTTCGACAAACTACAGAAAGTTTGAACTAAATAGTTACATTTTCAGCTAAAAAATTAAGATTTATCCCCAAAAAGGAAAACTTACACAAAGTAGTTCAATTTTTAACCAAGGAGATGAATTTTCGACTAAAATTTTGTATCTTCAACCAAAAGAATGAATTTCTAAGAAAGTAGTTCAAATTGCAACAAAGAAGTTGAATTGTAAACCTAAATAGATGAATTTTCAATACAAAAAATGATACCTGATGTTTCAACAACAAAAGATTTTATTTTAAATAAATCACAATATAATTTAGACAATGAAGACGAATTTTCAGCAATAATTTTTTTCTTACACATTTAGAAAAAGTAAAATATTTTAAACCTGCAATTTCTTCAGCTTGAACCAAAGAAACATAATTTTGCTTTTCAGGAAAAAATTTTTTTTTGTGCGTCTAAGAAATTTCGGGATTTTGGTACTTTGAATGTTTTTGCGTTCAGGATGAAGAAATTTCAGTTGTGAAATATGGAACTTTTTTCATAAAAGTGTGCATTTATCTCAATCCGAAAAAATGTTTTTACACATTATCAAAAAATTCTTAAACAGGCAAAAACTTATTTTTTATTTATAATTTTTGTCGCCAAACTTTATACATAAAATATTCGTCATAAGTGTCAAACTGATAGAAAAATTTGTTTAAATTTTCACATAAAAAGAGAACAGAAGATATTAATTGATTTCAACCAGAATTTACTTTTTTCGGATGTGAACCCACAATGTTAGCCCAAACGATTCGAGTAATTGTAGCATTTTCACTCCACTCGATATGCATTCCAAATTGAATAATCTTGAATTTTTAAATTTCCTGAATTAAATAATGCAAACTCAATGTCTCAAATCTTTAATCATTAACGTGTTAACAATTCATTTTCTTATTTGTAAGAGGTACAATAAATACCGCTCCGAAGTACTATGGATGCATTCACAATGGGTGTGGTGTTTATATGGATGTATTTATTTGTACTCAAGCTTTTTTTAAACTTTCTAAATCGCTACTGATTGGTCAATAATGGTCATCGAAATTTCGTCAATATGTCAATCCACGCGTCTCGAACACGCAAATAATTACATCAAATAAAACACCCTTCTATTCCCAATTTTTAAAAAATGCTCTTAAAATAAAGTAAATAATTTTGTTGAGAAATTTAAAAACGATATTGGTAGATTATGGTAGGCTGTGAAAGGTTTTTCACTCAGAAAATCTATGCGTCTCGAAGACGCGAACAAATATATCCTATACATTACTATTTTATTGCCAATATTTAAAATGTTTTCCTCATATCAATAACATAGAAAATATATATTTTTCCATTTTTATGTTGGCATTATTAGATGACAAAGGTCATAGAAGGTTCGTTACTAGGTCATTCGACGAGTCTCGAAGACGCGAACCAACATGTCAGCTACAGTACTGTAATATTTTTTACACATGAACGAAGATCATCTCATATAAACAAAATAAACACCTTTTTTTGAAACTTCATAAGCCGCTACTGGTCGGTCATTAAAACTTCATAAATCAGTACTTGTGAGTCATAAAAGGTTCAACAATAGATCAATCGATGCATCTCGAAGATGCGAACAAATAGACTAGATCGTATAGTTGTAATGATTTCAAATCTGAAATAAGTTTTTCTCATATGAAGGGAATAAATCTTATTTTTTTTTAAATTTCATGAATCAGTTAAGTACTTCTGAGTCATGAAAAGTTCAACAATAGGTCGATCGATGCGTCTCGAAGACGCGGACAAATACACTGATATCGTATTGCGGTATTTTGAATATAAACAAAGTTTTTCTCATATAAACAAAGTAATTTTTTTAACATCTCTTAACTAAAAAAAGACTACTTATAAATGGCTAACCTAGCTCGAAATCCTATCAGATCAGTTGATTTGAAAATGTAGGTCATTACAAACCCCTCTATGAGAAAGCAATTGAACAACTTCGTTGGAAATCTAAAAAAAGAAATCTCAATCCAGAAACATGCAAATTCGAGTTAGAATTTGGAAACAAGAATATAAAAAATCATAAATTATTGAAAACTTACAGACTACATTTTGAATTGTTGGTATCTTTACGAAAAATATAAGTTTTCGTTTTCTTGAGTTTCAACTTTTCCTTGATACTATTTTAAGGAAGACCACCCATAATTTGAATAACAAAAGGTTATCAGCCTCTCGTTATCTACGAGATTATCTATGACTACTTATGAATACTGTTCTATAGTCAGTACGAGCCCATTCAATTCATTTCCTTTGAAAAGTCAATTTCAATTTAGAAACAAGGTATTGGAATTATAAATAAAATTCGTGTGCGACCGGCATTGAACATTACATGCAGCGAATCAGCAGAGTTTGTATCGTTTTACTAATCGGGAATACCATCTCGTGCTAATAGAACGTGGCGCACATACAAATGCCAGCTTTCCTTGTGCACTTCCCGTCTAAATAGATTTACGAACCGCTTACTCATCACACCCTTTCTCTGAATGAGTATTTTCGGAAACTTCACTTTTCCCTTGCTTATCTTACTATTTCCATTTTCAGGCCGCTTGTATATTTATTTTTCAGGGTTGCTGCAAACTCCCAGTTTCAAAATTCCCAGACTTTTCCCTACCCAATTTTTCATTTTCCCTGACCGTTATACTTTTTTCTTTCAGGCATAAAAATGATCTTATACCTGATGAATAATGTTGATGCTAAAAATATGTTTGTTTCAACATATATATTTAACCCCTTTAGTGACAACAGTCAGACTTCAAAGCCCAAAATTCTCAAAATGCAGGGGGAAGAGAGTGGGGTTTCTTGAAAATAGGGGAATTATAGGGGAATTATAGGGGAATAGGGGAAACCACCCTACAGTAGATAGGAAAAAAATCAACAGCATTCAACTGCATCAGTTTCCAAATATAAAGAAAGATGATCATTGTTAAATAAAGCTTACATATTTAATTAAGTATTCTTATAGACAAAAATATCACGAAATTAATTAATTAGCTGTATTAAACATTTTTATTATACCAGGTCAAGGGTACGATTTTGACACCTTTGTCCATCAATAGGTAATCGTTTCTGGTATTGCTCCTGGGCAAGTTAGAATACTCAATTCTGGATAATTATAATTGATCATTAGTGTACTCACAATTAAAATCAATTTATTGGGTAAATAATAGTTGAAACCACGATCATTTTACAAAAAACGCAAAAGTTTAAATTATTGACATTTTGTTATCTCTGATATTTCGTAAGGTTAGTGCGATCGGGACAAGATGTTTAATCTTCATACAATTTAACCTGACTTGCGATGACAGAAAAGTGCAGCTTTCTTACGTACCTTCATCCAAAAAATTATATCTTTTCCGAAAGGTTCCTTGAAACAAAATTAAAATTGATTATCTTTTTAATAAATAATAATTTACACTATTTTCTTAGTTTATCATTTGAAATGATTTGAATTTAAAAACTTCAAAAATCAAAATAAACAAACAAACACAACCTTTAATTTAAAACAACTGCGAGACAGTCGCAGAGCTGCCAATTTTGACAGAGACATTTCTTGTAATTTTCCGATTATCTACTGTTGGTTATCTACTGTTGGTTATCTACTGTTGGAAAATGTAATATCCAATAAAATGTCCTTAAATATTTATAAATATTGAAGAAAAAACACTTTGTATTTATAAATATTGTTCATTAAACTTCAAGCTTTGATTCTAATGTATAAACATGTCATGAAAATGTTTCATTAAGTTGAAAAGTAAGAATAAAGAAGAGGTGAAATTTTTTTTCCAGGTTAAAAATAAATTTTTTGCTCTCACGCATTAATTAATTATAAAATTTCAATAAAAGTTCGTCAGAAGATATAGTATCCTTGCTGAAACGTTATACTAACAAAAGTAATGAGCATTTAATGTTAGTTTTCCAGTTAATTAAGATTATATACTGTAAATCATTATCTACTGTAGGGTGGTTTCCCCTACATTTCTTTAAGTAAAATCAATCTATAAGTAGCATAATGAATTCAATATACGTTTCAATTTTAAGCTGAAATATATTGCATTTTCGAAAAAATAGTTAAATTTTCAATAAAAAAACATTAGTTTTCTACCAAATGAGACGTGTTTTCATTGAAAGAGTTCAGTTTTTAACATAAAAAGACGAATGTTTCAGAAAACAGTTGAGAACAATAATTTTTCAACCAAATTGTTGAATTTCAAACAACAAAAAATATTATTTTTTGACTAAACATCTGCATTCACAACCAACTTGTTCAATTTGCAAACAAAAAAGATTCAGCGTCAACCAAAAACAGCTGCATTTCTAACCTAATACTTGAATCCTTACGCCAAAAGAGTAATTTTTTGGAAGACAGTGGTATTTTCAAACCATGAAAGATGAATGTTTAACCATGAACTTTTTTGCTAAAAAAGATGAATTTTCAATCCATAAAAACAAAGTTTCTATAAAAAAAAAGAATTTCCAAAAAAACAGTTAATTTTTTTTGCAAAAAAGATCACTCATTAACAATAAAGTAAATTTTCAACAAAATTAATTAATTTTCAACAAAATTGTTCATTTTTTAATATACCAGTTGAATTTTCAACTGACCCAGATGAATTACATAGAAAATAAGAGAAAACTTCACCGAAAAAGTTGACTCTTTAAGAAAATACTTGTGTTTTCCACAAACTAATTAACATACAAAGTTGTATTTTCAACTTCATATTTGAAGTTTCAACTGAAAGTATGGATTTTCAACCGAATAGTTGAATTTTCAAATATTTAAGATGAATTTTCAAGCAGAAGTGGAAGAGTTAAATTTTCGGTTCAAAAAAATTAATTTTCTACAACAAAATATTAACTTTTGACTCAAAATTGGTATAACCAATTAATTGAATTTTCAAACAAAAAAGATTCAACTCCAGCCCAAAACAATTACATTTTTACCCAAATACTTTAATCTTTACGCCAAAAAGACTAATTTTTAATTTAAAAGGACGAATTTTCTATCCAAACAGAGAAATTTTTAACAAAACAGTTGAATTTTCGAAAAAAGAAGATAACTTTCCAACAAAATGGTTGAATTTTAAACAAACTAAATACATTTTCAAAGGCAAAAATAAAACTTCACCCAAAAACATTTCCTACAAAGTAATTAAATTTTTGTCAAAATAGATGCATTTTTAAATAAATAGTTGAATTTTTCGTCCTGCAGAGTTGTATTTTCAACCAATGAGATCAATTTTCAATCGAAATGATGAGTCTTTAACAAACAACAAACTAAATTAAAAAAAGAGCATATTTTGAACCAAGTAGTTGAATTTTCAATAAGAATGATGCATTCTCAACAAAAAATGGAATGATTGATATTTCACCAAAAAATGATTGCAATTTTAAATAAAAAAAACTATTCAATTCAATTGAAAAAGATTAATTTTCAACAAAAAATGTGATGGTTGATATTTCAGAAAAAAATTATTGCAATTTTAAATCAAAAACAGTTCAATTCAGCCAAAAAAGATGAATTCTAAATAAAAAAAGTAATAGTTGATATTTCAACCAAAACGTATTGCATTTTTTGATAAAAAATTGATGAATTCACTCAAAAAATATGGATTTTTACAAAAATAATGGAATCTCAAATCAAAGCAGATTAATTTTTAACAAAGCAGTTGCATATTACATTTTTATTAAAAAAAGACCAAATTTCTACAAAAAGATATGCATTTTTAAGCCAAAAAGAGTAATTTTCAACAAAAGAGTTAAATCTTCAAGAGAGAAAGATTTTGTAGTCAAAAGAGAAAAATCGTTGCAAACGAATTCTTGAATTTGTATTCCATTAAGGCAAATTCATACTTATAATAGAATAGTTAAAAAATTAAGTTTCAACAGAACAATTCAACCATTAACAAATCAAATAAATTTTTCACAATATAGTTCAACTTTCAACAACCTAGTTGAATTTTTAACCGAAAAAGATTAATTCTCAATGAAAAATTTAATATTTGAATTTTCGAATAAAAGCCATCAATTTTTGCCCAAAAAGTAGTGTATGCATTTTTAACTAAAGACGGTCAATATTTAGCTAAAAATGTAATGGCTAAATTTTCAGTAATTAAAAGTTATTTTCAACCAAAAATGTACACATTATCCAATGAAATAAATTTTCAACAAAGTAGTTTAACTTTCAACAAAGTTAGTTGAATTTTCGACCACAAAATATGACTTTTTAGCAAAAAAGTGGAATATGTAACAAAATAATAAAATTTTAAATCAAATAGAATTTTTAACCAAAAGAGATTCATTCTGAACCAAACATATAATAGCAAATGTTTCAATTCAAGAGAATTAACTTTCAACAAGAAGTATTTGGATTTTTAAATTGGTTTCTATTAATTTATTTCGCATTTGAGCGAAAAAACGAGAAAAGAAGGAAATTTCTTGAAAACAGGGGGGAGAATAGAAGAAAGAGTGTCAAGTTTGGACAGCAATCATATAAACTAATAATTTTATGAATTTTCACTTTAATTTATTGAAAATTCCACGAATCTTCCAGGTCTTCCCTATAACTTTCCAGAATTCCCTGGAAACTAAAATACTCTTTTAAGTACTGTGACCTTCTAGCACCATGTTTTCGGCAACCGGATAAGTTTTGTTGTTTTAGTGGACCTCATACTTCCCTTGTACGAAAATAGATTTTAGTTTGTATTACAAAGACGAAATAGAGGTGCCTAATTTCCGCAATCGGTAAACTTTACGGTGGTCCAATATTTTTTTAAATGAATTTCCATGCTTATTCCTCCCACATTTTTTCGACCCACAAAAAATGCGTATTTAAGAAGAAAAAGATATCTCCAGGTTCCGCAAGCCCCATGAAATTTGACACGTATTTCCCACTTTTAAATTCCTAAGTTCCTAAAAAGCTGTGACGAAAAGGAACTCTTTTTGCAGAAAAGTAACTCAAAACAATGAATTTGTTCCAAAGGAACCCTACACGGAGAAGCTCTGGCACGAGCGGTTAGTGTTAAAATAATTATTTTTTTCATAGCACTAGCCACAGTTGCCAACACACTATTCGCTCGTGAATTCACACGAGCGGCTAGTGTGAATTCACGAGCGGGCAGTGTGTTGGCAACTGTGGCTAGTGCTATGAAAAAAAAAATTTTTTTAACACTAACCGCTCTTGCCAGAGCTTCTCCGTGTATTTTTATAGCGAAATTTTCCAAAGAACCTACGTCGGACCTCGATTTTATGCACCTCGATACTTCCTTGATTTTCTCCTCATCTAGTACCAACACCACTAGTCGCCCTGATTGTTTTTGACATTCGCGCAGATGGTGTGCATATAATCAAAAAAACCCGCCATTACTTACTGCTGTATACTACTGCTGTACACTAGGGGTGGCTCAAAAATGCATGGGAATTTTTTTTTCATGTTATAGGGTAACGACCCCCCCCCCATTTTGTTCCAAATCCGAAAAAAGAAAATCCCTAATTTTTGTTTTTTCCTTTTTTTTTATTTTAACTGCTGCCGGTTTTGACTCGAAGTTTCCCATGTAAAATGCATGGGGGAAAACCCCTTTTTCAGTTTTGTAGAGAATTATTCTACGAAGAATTTCATGTATTGGATATATGGGTTTGACACCCCTAACACACTCCCACGAGTCCCTGAAAACTACCCTTAGAACCGAAAATATCAATTCTCCATAAAAACGACCTTTTTGGCACTGAATTCTCGTCTTTTTTTACCTAAAATTATTTATATTGGTCTAGTGGAATATGTATTACCATTGCTTAATTATTTTTCAATTATTTAGACAAATGGAATTTGTTTAAATAATTTTTTTTTCGAAAATCTGTTTTTTTTCCTACAAATTATTACTATTGGTCTACTGAAATATTTATTAACAATAATTTATTAATTGTTGAAAATTTAAACAAATGGAATTTGTTTAATATTTTTTTTTCGAAAATTCGTTTTTTCCCAAAAATTATTACCATTGGTCTATTGGAATATTTATTAACAATAATTTATCAATTTTCAATTATATAAACACTTGAAATTTGTGTTAATAATTTGTTTAAAAATTTTTTTTTATGAAAATCATTATTGTTGGTCTAGCGGAAGATTTAACAACATTGATTGATTAATTTTTAAATATTTACACAAATTCCATTGGTCTAAAAAATTATTTTTCCAAAAATTCGTCGAACTGGCAGTTTATTATCGTTATTTATTTTTTATAGAATTGCAAAATATTTCTAAATAAATTTATGTTATTAAAGATAATAAACTTCCAGTTTGACGAATTTTTAGACAAAAAATCCTTATTTCCTAGAAAAAAACAAATGCTTAAGAAAAATTAATGAAACAAAGGGAATTCCTTTGAAACTTTGTAAATTAATTAATAAATGTTGATAAACATTCCACTGAAGCAATAATAATAAACTTCAATAAAAAAAATTTCAAAAGAAAATTATTTGAACAAATTCCATTTGTTTAAATAGTTGAAAATTAATAAATTATTCTTTATGAATATTACACGAGACCAATGGTAATAATTTTTAGGAAAAAAAAATTGTTTAAACAAATTCCATTCATTTAAATAATTGAAAATTAATTAAGCAATGTTAATAAATATTCCACTAGACCAATATAAATAATTTCAGGTAAAGAAAGATGAGAATACAGTGCTCAAAGGATCGTTTTTATGAAGAATTGATATTTGTGGTTTTAAGGGTAGTTTTCAGGGACTCTTAGGGGTATGATAGGGGGGGTCAAACCCATATGTCCCATACATGAAATTCTTCGTTGGATAATTCTCTACAAGCCTCCATACTTTCCCGTCACATTCTTTCAAACCCTAAAAAATTATTTCAAAAACTGAAAAAAGTGAATTTTCCCCATGCATTTTATATGGGAAACTTCAAGTCAAAACCGGCAGCAGTTAAAATCGAAGAAACGAAAAAACAATAATTAGGGATTTTCTTTTTTCGGATTTGGATCAAAATGGGGGG
>CAKNXH010061127.1:52849-66225 GCA_932178445.1 Andricus quercusramuli
ACACACGACCCCCTTTCCAACGTGTCATGGGGGGCGGGAAGGCACCCCTATGACTGGCCACAGAAATAATTTAGGTCACACACGACCCCCTTTCCAACGTGTCATGGTGGTGGCGGGAAGGCAACCCTGTGACTGGTCACAGGAATAACGTAGGACGCATACCATCCCCATTTGTTCCCTAATGTTGCGTGGAAACATATCTTTTGCAATTAACCCATTTGTTTTAGCATTAATTTTTATTGTGCAGTATTTCTGTGATTTTTAATATTTAATGTCCACCCAACCTTCCAGAAATTTTTCATACAATTTAAATCGCACCGCTGAACATTTTGCAGTATTTCTGTGATTTTTCATATTTATCGTCTATTTTCTCGAAAACTATCAGTCCTAGGGTAAAAACATATTTAACATAAAATATGTATTTTTAAAAGATCTAAAACTTTTGTTTCAAACTTTTTTGTAAATTTTTTTTATTTACTGAAATAAATGGAAAAATATGAAATTTTTATAATTTTTTCGGGTTTTGACCTTGAAAATCAAATTTGCGGGTATTTTCACTATCATATTCGTGATCAGCGCGTCAAAATTCATAGGTATACGGAGCTTCAAAACAATCGGAGGTAAGCGCTTTTCGGAACTTTATCCGAATTTTCAAAGATTCCAAGGGGTTTCGAGAGAAACTTAAAAAATGAAGTAAATTCAATGAAATTTCAAGAGATCTTATCAATATATAAGATTTTCAGAGATTTTAAGGTATTGAAAGAAATATTACAAGATTTAAACGGCGTTATTGAATTTTGAAGAATTTCATGGGATTTGAAAGATTTCTAGTTATTTTAACTTATTTTAATGGATTTTCACAATTTCAAAAGGAAAGACGTCAATGGACATTCAAGGGGTATTTCAAGAGTTAAAAAAATGTAAAGAGATTTAAAATAATGTTGTAGAATTTCCTAAGATTTCAATAGATTTTTGAAGAACTTTGGGAAAAAATCCAATTAAATTAAATTCAAAGGGATTTTTAGCGATTTCGAAGATATCGAAGATATCGAAGATTTCGAAGCAAATATTTCTGTTTGTGTAAGAGAAATTTTCAAATATTTCAAAACAAAACAAAACCAAGAGGACGATGCTTTTGTTTCAAGAAAACTTATTATGTATGTGTTTAAAGAACCTTATTCAATACGTTTAATTGAACACGCTGAAAAAAACAGTTCTCGTTACATCACTGAAGTTAAGCAGTGTTGGGCGCGGTTAGTACTTGGATGGGTGACCATTCAGGAATAATACTACTGCGTGTTGTTGGCTAGTCGTGGGTGTGGTGAGCCCACACTTGTAGTTCTTTACTACAAGAAACTATCCACCTAGAAACACTACCCGAATCGGGTAGTGTCACGCCTACCCCGGAAGGGAAATGGCTTAATGGTATGCATACATGTTTAGGAAATTTCAAATAAGTTATAGGAAACTTCAAATAAGTTATAGGAAACTAAATTCCAGAAAATCAGATTTGAAGGTATTTTAAGGCGTTTTGCAAAATGTAAATGATTTTATTGAATTCATATTTAGGAAACTTTAAATGACTACTACTTATTGTAATGGCTTTTTACTATTTGCGAAGATTTTAAGGGATTTTAAGGAATTTCCTATAGTTGCGACAAAATTATGGAACAATTATTATTATATAGGCCTCGGTGATTCCCTCGAAATGATAATTTTGCCTGTAATTAATTTTTTCTTGAATAGCTGGTGAAACCTCTGACATTTTTCCAGATTATGTTAATTAATGATATTTAGTTTTCCACACTAAGGGGAAAAACAATTTCTAATAGAAAATAAAAATCTCTAATATAACTAATAATTTTTTAAGTTAATCTATTTGTTTGTATTTGAGGTTATACAAATATAATCTTTCTACGATTCTTGAGAAAATTAAGAAAGATTCTTGAAAATTTCATATGTGTCAAAAAGGAATCTAGGAAATTTTGCAGGTTTTTTTTCATTTACAAAATATGATCTGAAATGATTCGTGTTTTTCCTTTTTTTTTTAATCTGATCAGTGAATCTAAAATTAATGTTATTAAATAAGACCTAAATCATTAAGAAATTTTCCAGAAATCTTATTGTCGGTACTGGTCATTTTTGTTTAGCTGCCGTTACTGACAATTTTCATGCTGGAGCCGACAATATTGAATTTTTAAATAAAAATATAAAATAATAAATACCAAAATATGTATCAACTAATATGTGTATTTGCATGAAGAAAGAGAGATTTATTGCAAAACTTCACTGAATTATTACGCAAAATATTGCCAAAAGAGCTCTCAAAATACCGATTACGGCAGTTGGTGATAACTTTATTGCCCCTTTTTTATCACTACATTAATAAAAACTGAATTACAAGTACAATATTGTCAACAAATCTCTGGAAATATCGATTGCGTTTGAATTTGGAACTTTTTCTTAGCATGCCAGGAAGGCGAATTGCCTATTGCCGTTTAGGCGCCAGGACGTTTGGACGCGGGACGTTTGGGCGCGGGACGTTTAAGCGCCAGAACGTTTAGACGCTGGACGTTTAGGCGCGGGACGTTTAGGCGCGGGACGTTTAAGCGCCAGAACGTTTAGACGCTGGACGTTTAGGCGCGGGACGTTTAGGCGCGGGACGTTTAGGCGCCAGGACGTTTAGCCGCCGAACGGTTTAATCACAGTAAACCCTGAGGTATCAAAAGTTGGAAATTATTTGGCTGTATGCAACATGTTATGTTATGTATGCTACCCTGCCCCTGGTGGAAAAAAATTTACAAAAAAGTGCCGAAAGCTAAAACTATTTTCACAGGAATCTATCAATGAATAAAATAAATTATAATCAAAATTACAGGAAAGTACAACTTTTTTCTATTTTTGAGATGAATTTTTTACCTTTTTTGTATTTTTTTCTACATTGTTATATTTTATTGTAGTTTTAATTTTCTACAAGAATCTACAGGAAATTGTAGGTCTTGCAGCAAAAAGTTGTTCTTTTTCGACCTCGGATGACAGATATTTAGAACATTGCAATGAGATATTCTTTGCCATTCATTGAAATACCAATCGGACCTTTTTAGGGCCACCAAATATTTTAACGAAGAAATGATTGCATTGTTGTTTAAACATGTATGTACCCTGGTGAAAAAAAATTTTACAATACATGTAATATGTAAGTTTCTAGAAGAAACTACAATTTAAAAACAATATTACACTTTTAATAAGAAGTTATGATATATATATTAAAGAATTATTTATATAAATAATAATTATCATAATAAATCACATTTAACTGTAGTTCGATTATTGCTGAATGAACAATAATTGACTTCACAGGACGATTCTGAATCTGTTCAAAATTAGGCAAGTTACAGATTTTAACGTTAAAAATTGAAATTTTTAGAGAATACTTAAGAAGATTTCAAAACAAATTTTAATGTATAAATTATTGTTCCTAGCTCGAAATTGCTTGAAAAGATATAATTTTGAAAGTTTATACATTTTTCGATTCAATCTTCAATTCATAGCACTGAAAATGATAGCGTGGGGATTTCTACTTTTTTAAATATTTTAACTGTACAATGTGTAAGAGTTAAAATTCAAAATTTTGTAGTTTGACTGCTCTTAATTAAAAAATATTCAATTGAAAAGTTTTAAAAGCTTTCATTTTATACGCGAAAATTATTGAGCGTTTGAATTGACATTTTTCAAAGATTCAATTTTGAAAGTTTAAAATCCAAAGTATTTCACTTTGAGTGTTTTGATTTACGGTTCAGTTTTTATAACTTCAAATTTAACTTCCTGTAATTTTGGTTGTAATTTATTGTATTTATTGGTAGATTCCTGTAAAAATAGTCTTCGTCTTCTGTAATTTTTCGTAAAAGTTGTTCCACTAGAGTAGCATACATAACATAACCTGTTGCATACAACCAAATAATTTCCAACTTTTAATACCTCAGGGATTACTGTGATTAAACCGCCCGGCGCCTAAACATCCCGGCGCCTAAAGGATCTGGCATCTAAATGTCCTGGCGCCTAGCGTCAGCGCCTAAACGCCCGGCGCCTAAACGGCGGCGCCTGAACGTCACGTACCCAACATTTCCTACTATATAAGAAGGTTGATCTCCAAGTCCATCTCATCAGTCGCAGAATCGCATCCAACAGGAAATTAGTTTTCGTTTTTTTCCTTGCGCTGCTGGAGGACGTGGAATCTGAAATGGCAACTTAAAATATATAATAAAAAAAATTATTTCACTTTCATTTTTTTTAACACGGCAACATAGTTTCTAATTAAAGACTAATCTCTGCTAGCTTTCGAGGATTTCAGGAAATTAATTCCTGAAAGATTCTCCATGGACGCAATGTTCGAATCGAAAAGGCACCTCTTACGGCAAGTGTGATATTAAAAATATATTACACGGTGATTCTGCTAAACAAACATTTTCAATCCCTGTGGTTTACCCTTATGAAAAAAGTACTATATCCATTAATTATTATTTTATTTCTTTTTAACATTTGCATTTAATTGAAAAGGATTTTCAACTAATTCAAAAAATATATCTGGACCTTTTGTCTTAGAGACACGCATTATTTGTTGAATAGTTAATTTATGGGCAATTTGTTTTCAAAACTTATATTTGAGACGTGATGGACAGAATTAAAAATTTAATTTTTTCTAAATTACAATTCCAATTTTGATTATAAATTAAATCTTGTGGTGAAAACATTTTCATTCTTTCCTTGGAAGCAATTCCTTCAAACGTATAAATATCACTTATATAGGCATTTTAATAATAATTTATTGCGGTAACTCAATCTACTTTAACCCATAATTGTCACACTTCGTAGGAATTACGTAATGGTCACCGCGGGTCAATGTGACTTGGACGATCTTTGAAGCAGTACTGAGTGAAAATAAAACATTGTTTTTAGAGGAGAAACATTCAGAGGCATTATTTGAACATCCAAAAATGTACTCTGATCGTTACTTAATGAGCCTATAATGCTCGTAAGTATCATTTGAAAAGTTTGTCCGGGTCAAATTATTATTTGTTAACTAACACACAGCAATTAATTTTTGCGTCGGCGTGCATAATTTTGGATCCTTATCTTCTTTTAACAACAATCTGTTTCTTTTTTTGGAGAGTACTGCATTTACTACTAGCATACGAAGATTTGAAAATTCGATATGAGTGATTCTTATGCTTGTAGTAAATGTAGTACTCACATAGTACCTCCCTACTGCAGAATCGTTTGGATATATACTGATCAATTGGGAATTAGCAAATTTCAGAACAATTTACTTCAGAAGTTACAGCACATATCAATTGCTGTTTGTTAGTTAACAAATATGCAGTCCATAAACAATTAATATTTGAGTTAGGTCATTTTATTTTCATTTTTTTCTTTAATACAATTAAAGTAGATAAGGTTACCGTAATAAATTAATATTAATTTTAAATTCTTATATGAGTAACATTTAAAAGTTTTTATGATAAAGTACAATTTATAATGCAAATTTCAAGTGAACTTTAGAGAAAATTCAAGTTAAAATTCTGTCCATAAAGTCTCAAATATAAATTTCAAAACGGAAATGCCTATAAATAAATTTTTCAAAAAAACGTGTTACTAAGGCAAAACGTTCAGATATATTTTCGAAAGAAGTTTATTCTTTTTTCTTGAGAACCACTGGTCCGATTTACTTGAATTTTGGAGGGTTCACTTCTTACACGTGTAGCTATCGCCCCTAGCGGAATTAGAAAAATGTATAATAATTATAGTTGATGCTTTGACCTTTCATTTTTAAAAGGTCTATGCCCGTACGGCGGGCAGATTTTGTTGTTGTTTCTAATTATAATCACAAAGTTTGAAACACTTATTCAATGTCCCCGAGTTTTAATTCCATCCGATCAAAAAACCGTTTTTCATCAATACGAGTTGTATGATTCAAGAGTTTTACATTCCCACTTAAATTAATTAACAATTAAGATTGCTGTTTAATAACCTTAAAGTACCTTTTTCAAAAATTATATTGCGAATGAAAACAAAATTAGTTTCTGAGTCTCCAATAAAAAGGCTTAAAAGCAGATCATATTATTATTTCGACATAATAGTATATTGCGTTACGAGGGTCGAAAGGCAACGATTACACGAGTGCGAAGTTAGCTGCCCGAGCGAAGCGAGGGCTGATATCACACGAGTGAAATCGTTGCCTCGGCCCGAGTCATGCATACTATTTTTCATTATATCGATAATCGCAAATTTGACTTGAGATGACTGTGGAGCAGGTCGAAAATCGAATTTTCAACCCTAGGGAAGAAAGTGACAGATGAATGCAAATGGCGGCGCCATTTGCTCCACAGGCGTCGGAAGTCGAATTTTCGATTGAGGTATGATTAAAAATCATTGTAAATGACTTATTAAGTTAAATATGCGTCGTGAAAATTTTTTTTAATCGATATTTTAAATAAGGGCTTACTTTTTTATGTTCCTTATTATCATTACGCATATCGTGATTATTATGGTTGATGATGATGGTGATTATGAATGTGGGGACAAGAGTCATCACATATATTCTTCAATTAAAATAAGTGATTAGTATGAATAAAAAAAAAGAATAAATGTTAAGACGTTAAAGTCGTTGGTTGAATGTTTTTTGTAGCAGTTTTATTTAATTTTTTAATTTATCAATTCTAAGTTTTTGATTTGCACGCAAATTTAAATTTCAGTTTAATATCGAATGACAAATAGAATGACGGAAAGGCCAGAATTACATGAAAGATTAGTTGCTCTAATCCTCGCTCAGAACACTGTTATCCCTGCGATATGCATTTTGCTGAGCAAAAGAAAAATCCTCTTCTCCGACTTGATGCAAAATCCAATCATAGTATGGTGATATGCCTGTGACTATGAAAAAGTTAGTACCATCAAGATCTCCACATATCTCTCGATATCTATTGATCGCTACTAATTTATCTTCCATAATAAGAGGACTTCCAGAATCACCAGGACAAGAGTTGACATTTTCAGTATAATTTATGCGGTTTAGAAAATCTTTTTGTAATTTTTCCGTGGGTATAGACATTTTCTTCGTCTTCAGAACAACAGTTCTGTCATTAGAATTTCGCTATGAAAAAAAAATAACAGATGGTTAGGAAAAATCTGAAATTTTCGAAATCTTCAAACTATAATAAATTTCTTATAATTTTATCAACCAAATCTTAAATTCATGAAATGTAATCGAATTTCACTATGTTCATCTTAAAATCTGAAAACAGTGGGACAGACCATGGCAGAGTCGTGAGCCAATATATCTATTGCCCGATAAGAAATAGGAGTAAGGAATACATATTGCGATGTTTACATTTTTTATAGAGGCTTCTGCAATGAGGAATTACATTCTCGTACATGAAAGTGAGTGATTTAAACCAAGAAAATTGCGTATAATATTCAATTACAAGCCGTTTTACATACGTCAACAACTTTTCGACTATGGTTCACTTCGCCACGATCTACCCTACTTACATATATAACTATGTTTCCTTAAATCCGGGCAGAAAAATTTCAAAAAATAGTTGAAAATGATTTGAAATGCAACATCTTTGACGCAGAGGGACGAAAAATTTCAGTCTTTCATTCAATTATTTCTATAATCTATGTATGTATATTGTGTGACGATACAATATTCTATCAAATATATTCAAGGATAGTATTCCACTCAATTTTTCACTGTATCTCTTCTCCAAAAAGGTAGAAACATTTAATTCATTATATGGATTGTTCTCAATTCAACTACCTTCTGGAAGAATACTTATTCAAAGATCCATTTGAATAGTTGTTTTTATAAGTTCTCATTGATTTTAGGGGCATAAATTATATGCAAAATTATAAACATTTTGAAAATAAAATAAATTTGAACATTTCTTGTACTCTTATCCCAAAAATTATGATTAACAGTTGTCAAAACTTGAAAAGGAATCAATTGCGATTCTTTACGACATTGAACCATGCCACATTCGTGTTTTTTGTTTAAACAATTTGTTGAACAGTTGAATTTTTTGTACATTTCTGCAATTGTTATAAACAAATTAAGGCTTGAATCGAAAAATTAAAAACACTATTGCATTCGCCTTCAAAATATCTAGGTGCGGTTTTTTTAAAACCATTTGTGAAATAATTAGCGCATTTGTTGTTCAGAGTACATTTGCTGTATTTCTGTAGATATGGATTTGAAACTTTTGTAATTAATTTGAAAACAACTGAAAGTCATATCGAAAAACTAAAAACACCTTAAGATTCGTCTCCGTATTTCTTGGTTTGGATTTTTTTTTGTTTAAACAATTTGTTAAAAAATAAAATTTTCCATATTTCTGCAATTGTTAGAAATAAACTAAGCGTCGGATCAAAAAATGAATAAAACCATTGCATTCGTCATGAAAATATCTACGTGTGTTTTTTTATCATTTTTTAAACAATTCTCTTTTTCTGATAGATTAAAAAAATTCCATCAAAGTGTTTACTAAATATCAAATATATTCCGAAAAATCCTAATGAAATTTTCCGATTTGACCAAAATTGAAAAAGTGAGATCATTTTCAGAAGTATGTAATGTTTGTTTTTAAAAAACCCGTAAGGTTCAATGTCGATTTTGTTTACGTCGATTTATTTTTCAAAGAGAACCGCCTGTATTACCTAACTGTAAAGTGCGAAGCGCGAGTTTCGCAATGAAAATGTAATTGTCAAAGCCGCAAGTGCTTTGAGAACCGTCTTTAAATACAAATTGAAAAACAATTTTAGTTCCAAGTTCTAACTTCATCTTTCAAAGATTTAAAACACAGTTTTCGAGTTACGATATTTATGATACTTGAAAAAATTCAGACAAAATGCACGTATTAAACAGACGAAAACGAGCGCGAGAGCGTATCTGCGCATCTTAGGTGCGCTCGAAGTTGTCGAGGCGCCGCGCTCACCGCGCGCAATGAGAATGTGCCCGCGCGTCTGGCATATTTTTTAATATGATTTTCACAAAACACTCACTTTTATTTCTATTTTTTCTTCTTATTCATATGAGTAAGCCGTAAGAAACTGTCTTAATGTGATTTTTTAACCTGAATAATCCTTGAACGGGAATTTTTACAATCTAAAAGCTAAAGGTTTAAAAAATATGTTTAAAATTTAAAAAACGTAATCTTTCTCACCATACGAGATTTATCGACTTAAGATTTTATAACATCAAAAAATAATTTTATATCATATACCAAATTTCAGAAAGGATTAACTGAAGTATTTGATTATAAACCATACCTTGGTGAATCCAAAACTATACACGTCAACTCGTACATTTTCCCCATATTTTGTTATAGTGTCATTAGGCGGCAGTAAAGCAATGGGTCTTCGTTTTTCATTAAATTCAATTCGTTTCTGGAGCTGCAAAATTAGGATTATTAACACATGTTTTTCAGTTGAACATCTGATTTTTCATGGAAAAAAAACTAGAATATTGAACGGCGTTAAAAGTATAATTTTTATTTTATTTTGCCATTACATATTGATGTTTCGTTCTCTAAGCGTAGATAAAATTTACAAACCGCCACAAGATCTTAAAAAATTCAAGTTTAAAAATTTGTATAATTATTTTAAAATTCGTCAAAAATACATCAGAAGAATGAAAGCAAAATATTTTTTTAAATTTTTATAATGAACAAAATTGCCAAATAGAGGCTTATAATTAAGCTTGTAGTGATGAATTTTAATATCAATCAAAAATATTTAAATAGCACAAAAACTTTTTAATTGGTAAACTTACCTTAATCAAAACAATACCGAGTGCCCCAGAAGAAAATGTTAAGTTGTCTACGATATATTTATTTTTACCTTCAAAAAAAGACAGATCAGTTTCTCCCAAATAGGCCACGTAACTACTTGGAGATCTGGAAAAATTATTATTTTATAACATTTTTCGAATATTTAAAAATTCCATGTGTGAAAATTCGACTTTTGATTTTTAGCGATCGATCCCCCCAATTTGTTTGTTTTTACGAAAAATAAATTCCCTGATTTTTTTTCAAATCGGTCAACTTTAACCCCAGCCCCAGGCGTTTGAAATTAATATGGGGTTATAGATGGGAAAAGCTCAGTTTTCGAAAAAATGAAAAAAAAAGAAGTACTTGCTATTCCCTTTTTGCAAATTGAAGTTTAGAGACTTTTTAAAAAATGTTCAAGGAATAATTTTCACCAAATAACTTTTTATTTTAACGTCCTCAACACCCTTGTAATGTGCCCGGAAAATGTGAAAAAAGCAAAATTGAATTTTTATTTCTAATTCATGCTGAAGACAGTATTTTTGAAAAATTTTCAACATTATTATAATCATACCATTAAGCGATTCCCCTTTCGGGGTAGGCGTGACTCACGAAATATAATGTTACAACATGATTAAAATTTTGCTCGTGAACGGCTTAACGGATTTTGACGATTATTACGTTGAAATTCTTATTTGAAAACGTACATTCCAGAAATATTTCTTTTCAATATCAAAACATCGATTTTTTAAAATTACCAAATGGTTTATAAACAAATTGTACTTTTTTCCATGAAAAATTTTTTGTTTGCATATTATTCTGCATTTTTTCAGAAGGGAAATGCGAAAAGAAATACTTGTTGGTAGTTTCTATTATTTCACGGTATATGCATGTTTTTGTGCGACACGCAAACGCTCAGAGCATATTGTGCGTCAGTCAATTTAAAAGAATAGTGATTATTATTCATTTGAGTTCATTTTAATTTGTTTATGGACAATTGATATTCTTGAAACAAATTCAATGTTTCATATTCGGCAGAAAGATTTCTGGAACGTACGCTTTTAAACAACAAATTTTAAACAAAGTTCAAATTGTTCATAAAGAATTGGTAATTCTTCAAATAAATTCAATTATGCGTATATTGAGAAGAAAGATTTCTATAATTTACGTTTTTACGCAAAAATTTCAACGTAATTTTCGTCAAACTCAGTTTAGTTGTTAGCGAGAAAAATTGTGATCTTGTTGTACTATTGATCTTCAAGTATTAATAACTTTTGCAAAAAAATTTTGTTTGCGAGCAAAACCTAGGAGAATCTTTCCGAATATAGGGGCTATTAAAGAATGAATTTCAGAGCAAAAAAACTTCCTATTTTTGGTGGCCTACTTGGGATAATTTTACCTAAAGTGAAAATTCAAACTGGAATAAAAAAAAAAAAACTGGTGAGCCGAAAATTCCAATTAATGCAGATTTAGACTATTCTAGACCAACCATACAATGCTTTATAGGTCGCTTTTCTGGCTCCACAAACTTTTTTTGTGTACCTATATGTTATCATTTGTTTAAAATTATCTTTTTCAATAAATCGTGAAGTTATTTTTACATTCTCATTCATGAGAGTGTAATGTAATCGTTCAAATTTTCGATCTCTAGTTTTTATCGGATCTTTACGTTCCGGCACTCACAGAGTCCGAAAATCATAATATTTTGTCGGTATCTGTCTGTATGTCTGTCTGTATGGTTAGCTGAATGTTGTAGCCATGCTAACTTTTGAAGGATTTGTCCAATCGAGTCAGCCTTTGATAAACTTTTCAAGGATCCTAAAATGAAGGTTAAGTTTGTTAACCAGATATTTCCAACCAAAATTAACAATTTTAGAGCATTTTCAAAATTTAAGAAAAATTTTTTTTTCAAGTTTCAGAAATTTTTGTGAGAGTTTCTTAAAGATGGGTGAAAGACTTGAACATTACCTCAATGAAATGTTGTATTTCGATGGAAATTAGAAAAGTTATATACTTTTCAAAATTTGGTAAACTTTCAAAAAGTAGAAAAGAAAATTCAAGGCCATAGGTGCTTTGAGAACCCTCTTCATAGTCAAATTGAGAGAAAAAAAATGTTTAGTTTCACTTTATGATTGTAGTTTATGAGCGGGGTTTGAATCATAGTTTTTGCTTTGCGCACTCAAACTGGGTGCATTTTTACGGCAGCTGAGAATAAAAATTAGTGCAAAGTAAGGAGAAAATATTGAAGTAAAGATGAAAAATGAAATTTGTACATTATTTTGCAATATCTGAATAAGCAGTACCAGATCGAGGTACAGAAATAAATATAATGTACATTAGATACATATAGTAATGTTGAACATAATGTAGAAAAGTTCACATGTCGGACAAAATCGAGTGCGAAGCACGAGATACGTGATAAAAATGTAGCTTTAACAAAATAGAATTCACAATCAGGAAATTACAGTTGTTGGCGCTTTGACCTTTAATTTTAAAAGTACACAAATGTGTGGGAAATATAAAGACCTAGCGCGAAGCGCGAGAGCCAACAGTCGCGCCCTAGGCGCGCTCAAACTTGCGAGCCGCGCGCGCAGCGCGCAATGAGTATGTGCCCGCGCGTCGGGCATATTTTTTCTCATCGATTTGTCTTGACTATACGCTCAATTAAAAAAAAATTAATAAATATTTGCAGAATATTTGAAAATTCTATATGTGTAATTCTTAGGCTTGTAGCAAATGTAGTACTCACCGAACAAAGAAATAGATTGCTGTTGAAAGGAGATAACGATCTGAAATTATGACTGCCGACGCATGATACCGCCCTACTGCAGAATCGGTTGAATACACAATTGACTAAAAATTAGAAATTATAAAATCTGATAACAATTTACTTGAGAATATATGTTCAGCAAAAATTAGTTGCTATTGGTTAGTTAACAAGTACGCTGTCGATAAATAATTAATATTTAAGTTAGGGTATTTTATTGTCAAGTTTTTTCGTTCAATACATTTAAAGTAGGTAAAGGTACACCAATAAATTAATAATTATATTAAAAATGTTATATGTGTGATATGCAAATGTTTGAAAGAATTGCTCCTAACAAAATAATGAAAATGTTTTTTCCACCAAAATTAATTTATAATGAAAACTGACAGTGAAATTTAAAGAAAACTTAAGTTAAAATTATGCCCATAACGTCTCAAATATAAATTTTGAAGAGAAATTGCTTAACAATCAATTTTTTTTATGGTATGTGTCTCTAAGACAAAAAGTCCAGATATATATTTTCAATAAGTTTATAATATTTATCAACAGAAATGAAATGTTAAAGAGAAATAAAATAAAATACAAATTAGTGGATCTAGTACTTTTTCATAATTCATAATATTTTATTCACAAAAAATCGAAAGAATATTTCTCGAAGTAACATCACCACCAGGAATGCAAATTTTTTGTTCAGCAACATTAGCGTGTAATATATTGTTAATATCACACTTACCATGAAAGGTGCCTTTCCGGCTGGAACAATGCGTCCATCGAAAATCTTTTCA
>CAKNXH010061128.1:15031-53594 GCA_932178445.1 Andricus quercusramuli
ATTTATCTTGTTTTGCAATTCATCTTTCGGTTAAAAATTTGTATTGATTATTTAAAAATTCAACTATTATATGTAAAAAATAGAAAAAGTTATGAAAATAAAATATTGTATTTTCTATTTTCAAACTGAATGACTTACATTTTTACTTTGTTCTATGAATAACCTATAAAATTTTATTATTACTTTGTATAAAAAAAGGAATTTTTCAGTTGTGGAATTTGAATTTTTGCGGAACTTTGAATTTGAAATAGATGTGGTCACGTGGTCTGCGCTGCTATTGCCGAGGAAGTCACGTGACTCCCTCAATTTCGTCTTGTTTATATTTTGTATTTTTGTTCATTTCATCAAGTTTAAACAGATATTCGCATGCAATTTATAAAACTAAGGTGTATCTTCATCCCAATTCACAACAATAAATTCAAAATCCAGCTTAGAATTCTATTAAATTCAAATTGAAAATCCAAGTTTGAATTTACTAATCTATTTGATGGCGCGAATTTGGCCACATTGATTTGTAGTCGATTGTTTCTTCAGGTCGAAAACGATTGTCCTCCGGCTTCTTCCAACTTTTTCGCTCGAAAAAAGGAAATTTAACATCGAGTGTTGTATAATTTGCCGGAAATTTTGTGTCACAATTCAAGTAGACACGATTAAATCTAACAAATTTGAAAAATTGATAGTCAATCATACAGTTTTGATTGTTGTCGAATCTCGCGAAATAATGTCAACACCTTCATTTGTTTCGCCATGGCACATGGCTCGATTGGCTCGATTTCAGAAGCGGTTGAAGAGTGCTTACGTCGTGTTTTGTCGTTCAAAACCGAAAAAATTTCTAATTAAAAGTGAAAAATGCGGGAGTGCAGTGTCTTTTTCAGGTTATTTTCGTTAACATTCGCGACAGAAACACTTCGAAGGTAACAAAAGGTGTTTTCTTCCAGAGGATTTTCGAGCGGCAAATGCACCTGTCAATTAATATAATTTTTGGATGAAATTTTATTTGCATTTGACAAAGCATGAGGACTCGCAATAACTGAAATTGGTGTGTGTAATAATTTTTTTTTCAATTTATAGACTGGAAGTCGACGTTGTAATTATTAGAAAGTTAGGTTATGTTTATAAATTGTTGAAAATTTAAATTCTGACTTGAGTTTTTTGTTTATCGAAATATAAGTTATTCCAGCTTTTAATTAATTTTCTATAAAAGATATTGACGAAAAGCTTTATTTGAAGTGTAGTCTACAATCTAAGTTATTAGTCTCTTCTATAAATTTGATTCTGCTTGATTTGCGGATTCCAAATTTATTTACAATTTTCAATTTAGGCTGTACTATAGTATATTTATTTTATCTGTCATTTTTATACATTGAAATTGCTATGCTATTGTTAACTTTTGTTTTTTTACTTTTTCAGATGTTCCGTGATCGTGCAATTTTGTAGAGTGTCGCATATATTTGAGTTTCGTTTTTTAAACGCGAGTGTCGTATAGAATTGGGTAAACAAATGAAATTCGAAAATTTCAATTTCAAATTTATTTCTTTACAGATTTTTATTTATTTATATATTTTGCAATATGAGGCTGATTTAAAATAAATTTTTTATTTCCTAATATGTACATTTTTCGTATGCAAATTCATACTTTGTTAATTTTTATCATTTTATAAGTTTTTTTTTGAGGTACAGATGAAGATATTATTATTAGAGATAGAGATTTTAATACTACATACTATTTATAATAATATTATAATTTTAATTGTAAGTTTAATTCGTTACAGCTTTTTAGATATTTAAAGAATTTTTAATCAGGGGCTCTGCATAAAGTATTTTACTCAAAAACAAAAGCAAACTAACATACATATTCGAAAATTCAACTATTTGTTTAAATATTGAACTAATTTGTTCAAAATCTATTTGTTTAGTTAAAGATTCGTCATTTCAGTCAAAAATTAATTTCTTTGTTCGACAGTTTATCTATTTTGTTGAGAGTTCGTTTTTTTAAATCAATTTTTCAACTGAAAATTTAACTATTCCATGTTTGGCAGAAAATTGATCTTTTTTAGTTGAAAATTCACCTATTGGTTAAAAATTCAACTATTTTGTTGAAAATTCATTTTTTTCCTGTTAAAAAGTATTTTTTTGTTACTAAAAATTTAACTATTTAATTTTTAGTAGATATTCATGTAGTTTTTTCAAAATTCCTGTTTTTTGGTAGAATATTTTTTTGTTTGAAAAGTGAACTATTACATGTTTTTGGAAGATTCATTTTTTTAGGTTGGAAATTCATATTTCTGGCTTGAAAATTAAACTATTTTGTAGAAAACTGGTCTCGTTGGCTTGAAAATTTAAGAATTTGGTAGAAAATTCAGCTATGTGATAGAAAATTAAACTGCTTTTTAGAAAATTCTTTTTTTTCAATTTAAAATCAATTTGTTGTGCTCTTTGTTTGAAAATTTATGTAATTTTTTTAAAATGTATGTAATTTGTTGAAAATTCTCTTTTTTTTTTGGTTATAAATTAATCCTCTTGTTTGAAAATTTAACCTATCGGTTGAAAATTTATGTATTTTGTTAGAAATTCGTCTTTTCTGGTAGAATATCATTTTTTTATAGAATATCAATATTCTTAATTGAAAATTTAATTATTCAGTTTAAAATATATGTATTTTATTAAAAATTCGACTTTTTTATAGAAAATGAAACTTCTTTATTAAAAATTCATTTTTTGTAATGAAAATTAAACTATTCTATTTTTGGTTAAAAAATGTGTTTTTCTAGATTAAAAGTTAAGTTGTTCGGTTCAAAATTCATGTAATTTGTTGAAAAATCTTCTTTTTTATTAATAAATTAATACTCATGATTAAAAAATCAACCGTTTGATTAAAAATTTGTATATTTTGTTGAAAATTCTGCCATTTTGTTAGTAAATTAATACTCTTTATTGAAAATTTAACAATTTTGTTAAAAATTTATGTATTTTGTTGAAAGTCCGTCTTTTTGGTAGAGGATCAATAGTCTTTTTTGAAAATTCAACTTCTTAATACAAAATATCTGCGTTTCCTGGAGAATTCCGACTTTTTTGGTAGAAAATTAATCTTCTTGATTGAAAATTCAACTATTTGGTAGAAAATTCATCTGTTAGAAACCCGTTCTTTAAAATTGAAAATTCATTTTTTTTGCAATAAAAATTGAACTTCCACTTTTGGTTAAAAACAGGTCCCTTTAGTTTAAACATTTAGCAGTTTGGTTAAAAATTTATGTAATTTTTGGAAAATTCTTATTCTCTGGTTATAAACTAATCTTCTTATTTGAGAATTTAACCCCTTGGTTAAAAATATATGTATTTTGTTGCAAATTCGTCTTTTTTGGTAGAATATCATCTTTTTTATAGAATATCAATATTCTTAATTGCAAATTTAATTATTTAGTTCAAAATATATGTATTTTGTTAAAGTTCGACTTTTTTATAGAAAATTAATCTTCTTTATTAAAAATTCATCTTTTTGATGGAAAATTCAGCTATTTGATTGAAAATTCAACTGTTTTGCAGAAAATTTATTTTTTCCAATTAAAAATTCATTTTTTGTAATGAAAATTAAACTATTTTATTTTTGGTTAAAATCTGTGTTTTTCTAGATTAAAAGCTAAGTTGTTCGGTTCAAAATTCATATAATTTGTTCAAAATTCTTTTTTTTTATTAATAAATTAATACTCATGATTGAAGATTCAACCGTTTGATTAAAAATTTGTATATTTTGTTGAAAATTTATGTATTTTGTTGAAAGTCCGTCTTCTTGGTAGAAAATCAATCGTCTTTTTTGAAAATTCAACTTCTTAATACAAAATATCTGCGTTTCGTGGAGAATTCCGACTTTTTTGGTAGAAAATTAATCTTCTTGATTGAAAATTCAACTATTTGGTAGAAAATTAATCTGTTAGAAAACCGTTCTTTAAAATTGAAAATTCATTTTTTTTTGTAATAAAAATTGAACTTCCATTTTTTATTAAAAATAGGTCCTTTTAGTTTAAACATTCAGCAGTTTAGTTAAAAATTTATTTAATTTGGTGAAAATTCTTCTTTTTCGGCAATAATTGTATATTCTTGATTAAAAATTTAATCATTTGCTTACAAAATGATGTATTTTTGCTATATGAAAGTTTAACTATTCTATTTATGGTTGAAAATTCAACCATTTGGTTCAAAATTCGCTTTTTGGACAGAAAATGAAACTTCTTGGTTGAAAATTTTAACTATTTCATTTAAAGATTTATCATTTTAGTTAAAAAATTCATATTTTTGCTTAAAATTTAATTTTCTCATCTTGAAACTTAACTAAGCCAGTTAAATATTTCGTCGTTCTAGTTAAAAATTCGTTTCTGGTCAAAAATCAATTTTTTAACTGAAAATTTAACTTTTCATTGTTTGGTTGAAAATTGATCTTTTCTCGTTGAAAATTTATCTATTTTGATGAATTTTCCTCTTTTTTGGTTTTAAATTAATCTCCTTGGTTGAAATTCATGTTTTTGGTTAGAAGTTCAACTGTTACAGTTAAAGATTCATCATTTCAGTTGAAAATTCATCTTTTTGGTTTAAAATTAAAATGTTCCAGGTAAAGATTCAACATTTTTAGTTGAAAACTCATCACTTTGATTGAAAATTCAACTATTTTGTAAAAAATTGTTCTTGCTTAGTGGAAGATTCAACTATTTAGTTGGAAATGCGTATTTTTGGGAGAAAATTCATCTTTACGGTTAAAAATAAAACTATTTTTTTTTAAATCATCCGTCCTATTGAAGATGCAATATTTTTACTTGAAAAGCTGGGAATTCAAAGCGGTTCAAATTGAATTCAATTACATAGTAACTACATACATTTTACTTAAAAGAATACATTTCCCTATTTTCGAGAAAAATCTCCGTATTTCCTTCCTTATCTGCTTAGTTACTTTCACAGGTGGGAAAAACAGTTATTTAATTTTACAAATGATTATTACTATTTTTACTCATTTAGATATAAACAAGGGTTGGAAAAAATATTATTTATAATCATATTTAGTTTCGTAAAATGTTGTAAATTAATTTTTGTTTGAAATTGATACCCAATTCTATCGAAATGTCGAAAGTGCCTTCTATTCTGGATTAAAAACGCTAGGAGAGCGACCATGCATCGGACCAAACCCGAGCTAGGTAACATATTATTCAAATTCTTATCAGAAAAACCTTCTCAATCACTTGAATTTTGAAACCCAGAAAGATTTTTGTCATTTTAAATCGATTTTTTATTCTTTCTAGTTCTGAAGGACAGGAGGATCCAGAGAAAAAGTGGCCCCTGCATAGTCCCCGGTCTTCGCAGAAGAGAAGGGATCTCTGGGGACTGGCCTGAAGAGGCTATGCTGCCATCGCTCCGACGAGGGAATCCGCGAATGCAAGTCAATTTTTGAGTCCCTCCTGTCTCCATTCATGTCGCAGGATGAAAGATCCGAACCGGCACGGAGGCAGGTTGTAATTTAAAATCACATAGTGACCGCTAATTATTGAATTAGCGTACCGTTTCTGTAATTTCAATTGTTTAGCGCAGGATCAGGCTTTTCTTGGTTCACACAATCAGAAATTTGCTATTTAAAAATTCTAGTTTAATTATTATTTAAAATATGAAAATTTAATCGCGTGTTAAATTTCACTTTCTTTTTTTTCAAGACCAAGAAAAGCATTCGCGATTGGGAAAGCTGCTTATCGAAGAAACTTGAATTGTTTTCGCGAATGTAGTTAACTTCTTCCTTCGATGGGCAGATACCAAAGATTAATTTCTTATCAATCAATATTTCCATCCTTATTAATTCAGGGTGTCTACCCTACCTGGAAAACCTGGAATTGTCAGGGAATTTTTATATACCTGGAAAAACCTGGAAATGTCAGGGAATTTTTTTCTAAGTCAGGGAAATTTTTAAGAGGTCTACCTTTTTAAAAATTACAGTATTGAATTGAATGAAAATGATTCTTCATTTGTAAAAGTATAGCTCTCTATTACTATATTCATCGATTTGGTTGAAAATTCGATCTTTTTGGTTGAATTCCATTATTTTTTAATGAAAATTGTAATCTTTTCTGTTTGAAATATCAGCTGCCACATTTTTCGTTCCGAGTTCATATTTTCCGAAAGAAGATTTAATTACTTGGTTGAGAGTTACTCTTTTGATGAAAATTTGTTTGTTTTTTTCTCGTTCAAAATTATTTTTGTTATTGAAAATGTTACTATTCAATATTTAGTTGAAAATTTATCTTTTTTACTATTTTTATTTTTTTGTATTCTATTATTATTTTATTATTTATTATTTTTTTATTATTTTTCAGAAAATTTTCACTTTTTTAGTAAAAATTAATCTTATGGATTGAAAATTAATCTTCTTGTTTGTAATTTAATGTTAAACATTAATTTTTAAGTGAAAGTTCAACTATTCAACTGTTGATTGACAATTTATCTTTTTAATTGAAAATTCATGTATTTTATTGAAAATTCGTCTTATTTATTAAAAATAATCTTCTTGGTTGAAAATTCTTCTTTTTAGTTCAAAAATCAATTATTCCAGTTAAAGATTGATCATTTCCGGTGAAAATTAAGGAACTTGGTGAAAAAACCGTTTTTGTAGTAGACAATTCATTTTCTTGGTTTAAAATTCAAATATTCCAGCTAGGTATTCATCATTTTAGTTGAAAATTGATATTTTTGCTTAAAAATAAAACTACTTGGTTGAAAGTTAAATTGAATTTGTTTTTAAAATAAATTTTGTATGTGTGGAAAATTAATTTTTTTTTAATGAAAATTTAACTATTTCATTTTTTATTGAAAAGTGATCTTTTTTAGTTTAATATTCAGCTATTTGTTTGAAAATTTATCTTTTTTAGTTGAAAATTCAACTTTTTAATTGAGAACTGATGTATTTTTTTGGAAATATCGCCTTTTCGGTAGAAAATTAATCTTTTTGGTTGAAAATTCAACTATTCCAGTTGAAGATTCATCACTTTGTTTGAAAATGTAACAATTTTGTTGAAAATTAGTTTTGTTTTTGTTGCAAATTAGTTTTTTCATCTTTTTGGTTAAAAAATCAACTATTTCAGTTAAAGATTAATCATTTCAGTTGAAAATTCATGTATTTTGTTGAAAAACCGTCTTTGTGGTAGAAAATTCATTTTCTTGGTTAAAAATGTAAGTATTCCAGCTAAATATCCATCATTTTAGTTGAAAATTCATCGATTTGCTTGCAAATAAAACTACTTTTTCATTTTTGTTGAAAACTGATCTTTTTTGTTCAAAATTCAGCTATTTGTTTGAAAATTGATCTTTTTCAGTTAAAAATTCCATTTTTTAATTGAGAATTAATGTATTGTATCGAAAAATCGTATTTTTGGTAAAAAATTAATCTTTTTGGTTGAAAATTCAACTATTTGGTTAAAAATTTATCTATCTTTTTGAAAATCCAAATTTTTACTTGAAAAGTTCGGAATTTAAATGGTTTAAATTGAATTATATAGAGTGCCTACATTAATTTTACCAAAATATGCACTGCATTTTAAGTATAAGTATATAAAATAAAAATTTGTTTGCATTATTATTTAAATTCATGTACTTTGAGAGAAAAATTGAAGAAGTGATTAATTAGGTTTTTAGTATTATTTAATTATTCGTTCGTGTTAAAATATTTAAGAATATCTTGTAATATTAATTGAATTCCTAGAAACTGAAAAAAACATTATAATAGATTCGCGAAGCTTTATACATATTTCGAGTCGATTGTTTTAAAATATGCGAAATAGCTGAATGGCTACATGCTGTGAAAAATTATACCTGGAAAAAACTTGGGATACCTGGAAAAAACCTGGAATTGTCAGGGAATTTTTTTCCAGGATTTGAGTAGACACCCTGTAATTTTATTCCTATCCTTATTTAAAATATTCGGGGTGGCCGCAGATCAGCGAAAATCAGGGCTTTTTGACAGGAAAATTCAGGGATTTGGAAAAATTGTGCAAAAGTCAAGAATTTCTGTGAGAGGCATTTTGAGTAACTGCTGTGGTAACTGTCAAGAATAATCAGGGCTGCCAGGCAGTCACTTTTAGTATTTATTTTCTCAATTCATTTTTTAAGATAAAGTCACTCGAGTCAATTTTTTAAATGAAAAGATCACTTTAGATGCACGTGAAGTTCTGAACGTTCAAATGAACGAAATATATTTACCCAATTCTATTTTATCCAGAAATATTGTTTCTACTTACAAATAAAAGTGTGCTTTATGAGTTTCATTTATAATTGCATTTCTGCCAATGTAATGAGTCGATATTTTTGCACTGTTTTATAGTTTAGAAAGCAGTTAATAAAAAATGTAGTTGATTTGAACGTTCAGAACTTAAGAATATTCACTTTAGTTACTATTCTTTCAATAAATTAACCCATGGGTTACCCACTATTGAATTTTGGTGTTTTATTTCTGAATATTATTGAAATCTTCTAAGATATTAAAAAAAAAGTTAGAAATTTGTAATAGATTTAAATAATTTGAAGGGATTTCAAAAGATTTCAAAGAATTTGAAATACTGTAGGATACTTTAAATGATGAAACATATTTCAGGGTATTTTAGTTTAGTTTATTTACGGTTCAAACCTTTTGAACATTTGATTATTTTAATATTTTCCCAGGAATTTATAATCGACGCCAATAATTTGAAGATATTTCAAAGGACTTTAATATTTAAACGTATTTTTAAAACTTCCAAGGAATTTTAAAGAGCTTTAAAAAGTTTCTATGAATTTCAAAAGATTTAAAAGAATTTGAATTATTTTAGGCTATTTTGAAAAATGCCAAGGAATTTTCAAGATCTTGAAAAACTTTCAAGGGATTTCAAAAGATTTTAAAGGTTTGAAAAAATATATGGGTATTTTAAAAGGATCTAAGAAATTTTTGATTGATTTACATAATTTGAAGGAATTTCAAAGGCTTTTAAATATTATGGAGAATTTTTCCGATTTTCAAACAATTTTCAAGAGCTTTAACAAGTTTCCAGGGATTATAAAATATTTCAAAGGGTTTGAAATATTTTAGGGTATTTTAAATAATACTAACAAATTTTTAATAGAGTTCAATAATTTAAAGGCATTCTAAACGGATTTTAACGATTTTAGGATATTTCTAAGAATTCTGAGGAACTTTGAAGAGCTTTAAAAAGATTCAAAAGATTTCGTAAGATTTCAAAGGATTATACATATTTTATGATATTTTAGTTTAGTTTATTTACGGCTTACACCTTTTGAACCTTTGATTATTTTAATATTTTCGAATGAATTTATAATAGATTCTAATAATTTGAAGATATTTTAAGGGACTTTATAGTTTGAAGCGTATTTTTAAAACTTTCAAGGAATTTTAAAGAGCTTTAAAAAGTTGCAAGGTATTTCCAAAGATTTCAAAGAATTTCACATAATTTAGTTTTTTTTGAAAAGTTTCAAGGAATTTTCAAGAGCTTGAAAAACTTTCAAGGGATTTCAAAAGATTTTAAAGGGTTTGAAAAATTTGTGTGTCTTTTTTTAAAAAGGGTCTAAGAAATTTTTGATCGATTTCAATAATTTGAAGGGATTTCATATTTTGGGTATTTTAAAAGATTCCCCGAGATTTTTAAGAGATTAAAAAAATTTCAAAGGATTTCAAGGATTTTATGGATTTTAAACGCTCTCGAAGAATTTCAATCAATTTTCCAGGATTTCCAAGAATTTATTCACAAAAATCCAGATACTTCGTTGGGATTCAATGATTCGAAAAAATTGTCAAATGCTTTTTGCAATTCATTTGAATTGATTTGGAATTCACCCTGAATTTTTTTTAATTCTCTCGATTTTTTGTATTAATTCCCTTGAATTGTTCTAAATTCACTTAATTCTGCTTAATTCAAAGGATTTGTTTTTAATTTTTTAAAGTTTTTGTTTAATTCATCTTGAAGACTTTTAAACTCACCTTGTATTCTTAGGAATGTTATCAAGTCCTTTTGAATTATCTTGAATTTTTCTAAACTCATTTCAAACTTACTAAATTCAATGCATTTTGTCATATTTATGAATTTCATCAAATTCTCCTCATCTCCCTTAAACTCTTGTAAGTTCACTCCCATTTTACTGAAATCAATAGGATTTTTTTTATTTTTTTCCAATTCATTCGATTTCTTTTGAAGTTAACATGAATTATTTTGAAGCCTTATGAATCGTATACTTTTAACTTCAATTCTTTACGTCAATTAGGCTGTGACAGCCCTCAAGATAATATATTTAAATGTTATAAATTTACGCGTAAAATTGTTTTATTTCATTTACAAAAGATTCTATCTTAAAGATGTTACAATATTAGAATTTTGGTCTTTGAATATTAATGTTACCAGGACAAAATGCAAAATTAGTTAGGGAAAAGTCAACGAATTTTGAAAAAGTTTTGCGGCCACCTTGATATTTTCCTTTTTTTTCACTCAAATTTATTCTTCAATTTTAAATAATTTATTTAACAATTCGTAATATTCTCAGGGCTCGGAACGGGTTACTTTTTAGTAACTTAGTTACTTTTTTGATCCACGGTTACTAAAAAGTTACATATTTCATGAAAAGGTTACTTTCGGTTACATTTTTTGCCTTAAATAACGAAATGAATTAATTCATTAATCGTATTATTTAAAAACTTGTGAAAAATGTAAAAATTACAGCTTAGAGCCGCTTTGCAACCTAACCCTGAAAAATAATATAATAAATCACACTGAAATGTAGTGCGATTATTGAAATCGAACAATTATTGATTTTACAGGACGATTTTCAACAGATTTTAACGTTAAAAATATATTATAAAATTTTCAATTTGAAAGCCTCAGTAGTTAAACAAATGTAAACATTTGATTGAAACTTCATAAACTATTTTTAATTCGAATATAATTTCAAATGAATAAATTTATAATTAAACGCTCTTGTTCAATTCCAAATCCTATTCAAATATTGTTTCAATCTAAAATATTCCGTTTTTATCCATTTAATTCGAATTTTTTTAATTAATGAAGACTTTTTTGGGATATTTAGCAATATTTTACTTTCCGTACAATTTTAATTATCCTATTTAACAAATTTTTAATATGTAAGTGAAATCATTGAATTTTTATGCATAAATAACAAATGGACAATTATCAATTTCGAAAAAATTTGAGTGAGTTTGAGAGATATTTACAAGTTTTGAGAAGATCCAAACTTAATTTAAAACTGAACAAAATATCGATAAATAAAAAAACAAATTAATTTTAAATAGAATGCAGATATTTGAAAATTTCGGAAACTAAATTTATAAGCTTTCCATGCATTATGAAAAGTTTTGAATGAAAAAAAATTCTTATTTTCTAGTTAATTTTAAAAGAATATTTAATAAAATTTTCAAAATTTTCAAAAAAGAATAGGATAATTTTAAGGTAATTTTTTTACTTTTGCAGGATTTTCAAAAAATTGTAGGAAAAATTCGAGTTGCTTAAAATGATATAATTAAAAGAAATTGTTGATTAATTCTTTAATTCACAGCACTGAAAAATATAGCGTGGATTTATATATTTTTTTAATCTTTTAACTGTACAATATATAAAATTGTGTAGTTTATCGAATTTTAATTTAAAAAATTTCCCTTGAAAAGTGTTAAAAGCTTGCTTTTTATATGCGTAATTTATTAAGCCTTTGATTAAAACAAATTTCAAGGTTCAATTTTGAAAGTTAAAAATTTTAAAAAACTTAAATTTGAGTGCTGGAATTTGCACTTCGTTTTTGCAACTTCAACAGAAAAAAAGTTTATCTTCAAGAGTTTGAATCCTTTAATTTCAATGACCGTGATCAATTCTTTCTGAATTGTTCAATTTTTATTTGCAGTCAGAAAGTTGTTATTTTCCGACCTAGGATGACAAATATTAGGAATATTGAAAAGAGATCATTTTGAATGGCATAGATATGGTATCCAATCAATTGCTATATATCGAAAAAGAACAATTTTTTGGCTGCAAAAAATGTCAATTCCTGTAGATTCTTATATTTGTAAATTCTCGTAGAAAATTAAAACTACAACAAAATAAAAGAATGTACAAAAAAATACAATAAAAGTACAAAATTCATCTCAACAATAGTAAAAAGTTGTAGGACTCCTGTAATTTTTGTTGTAATTTATTGGATTTATTTGTAGATTGCTGTAAAAATAGTTTTAGTTTTCTGTACTTTTTTGTAAAAAATTTGTCACCAAGGAAATTAATCTTCTTCATTGAAAATCACTCTTTTGTTTAATAATACATAATTTTATTCAAAAAATCATCTGTTTGGTTAGAAATGTACTTATTTATTAAAAATTTGTCTTTTTCGTTTGAAGATTACTCTGTTTTCGTAGAAAATTCAACTATTTGGTTGGCAGATACCTTTTTTTATAAAAAATCCATATTTGCTGGTTGGAAATTCAACCGTTTTGTGAAAATTTATCTTTTTGGCTTAAAAAGTCAATAATTTGGTTAAAAAATAACCTATTTTGTTGAAAAATCGCATTTTTTAATGAATTCTACAGTTTTTTATATTCTTTTTTTGTCAGAAAAGTTCAACCATTTTGTTGAAAGTTGAACTTCTTTCTTAAACATACATTTTTTTGTTGAAGATTCATAATTTTGTTGGGAAATTCGTCTTTTTGGTAAAAAATCCTTCTTTTTTGTTACTTTTTTCTCACATTATTGTTACTTTTCTGGGAAGTATGGTTACTATTTCACTCATTTTTTAAGCTTGAGCAGTTCCGAGCCCTGAATATTCTTTTCAATTTTTGCATCAAAATTAAAATAAACTTAGTGTTTGTGATTAAAAAATAAATGTCTCAGAATCTCTAACCCGATAGAAAACTATTATTATTCTAGAATTCTAGATCAGGATGTTTTCTCATCAGCGTACACCGTTTAATTTCAATCAAGTCAGATGAAAATCGCATGTCAGAGTGTGTGTATGTGTATGTGAATTTATAGATTTTCATCTGACTTCAGTAATCTTTTAGAAAACAAATAATTTTTTACAATATTTTTTGTTATTAGTATGTATGATTTAATCTCCTTTTAATCAATGAAATCTAAAAAAACTGTTTTTTCCTCAGTTTAACAAAAAATACAAAACGGTGTACGATTTCAGGATTTTGTGTGTGTGTGTGTATGATTGTGAAAAATGCCCTAACGTGGCTGACAAGCTCAGGTGCAGGATGCGTCCCGGGACGAATCCCTAGGTTTAGGTTTTTTTGGCACCGGGGCGGTATTTATGAGAACCGTGGAGTGAAAGTGTTAGTGTGATTCTTGTTTTCATTCTTAAATATAGACGTAGGAAGGCAGGTAATTTATTCTGGTATGAATCTTTATATATTTAAGTAGGTAGCATTGGGATTTAATATCTTGGAGTTTCTAACAAAGATATTTTTTCCCAGATTTTTGGTAGAATCGGTATTTTACCAATTATCATTTTTGTTAATGCCGCTCAAAGTGTTCGAGTTGAAAATCTCGGTCCAGAATTTTATCTCCTACTGATAAAAAAAAACTCGAGCACAAATCGAATAGGCCGGAGGTAATTACCCGAAAAAAGAAGAGGCTATATGTCGAAGAGCCCCAAAAATGAAGAGGGGAACTTCTATGAACAGCCATTTATTTCCGAATGAATGGTTGTTGATAGCTTTTTATTTATTTATTCACTATGTTGATTTTTCAATTTTTTATTTTTATTTTCTTCTGATTAATTCATGTGTCTTAATTTGACAAATGCTTTTCAGATTCGCTATTTCTTTACATTTTTTAATTTTTTTAAAGCAAATTTTGTATGAAATCATAAATCGGCATTGATTATTGTTTTACTTTCAGTTATTTTCAGGAACAATATTTAAAAAAATGTATGTAAAGTTTTTTTTATTTTTAGCTTACACAGTTTTCAGAAACCAATAACATTCTGCTCAATGTTCTCAGCTTTCTGCGAGGTGATTTCAGATTCTCAGGTGGAATTCTTTGGAAAATCTGTCTAAATAAAAAAGGTGTGTGTTTAGTTCGAAAAAAAACTCATTAATGTTAAGTAAAATTTAATTTTCTGAATCTAGAATGTTCGTAGGAAATTAAATTTAATTGGAGATTTAACTCCAAAGCAAATAAAAGAAATTTTTAAACATCAAAATTTCAAACTCAAATTTTAATTAGAACTTCTAATAGGAACTTACTGTTCCCAATCGCCCTTAGGTTGTATTTCTTAACCATTTAAACAATTTCTTAGAAATGCTCAGCAATTAATTTTTTAAGAAAACTGTAGTTCGCGATTTATTTTTTTACGGATCAACATTATATAAACAAATAAAGTGACAAAATTGGTCATTTCAGCTTGTGAATTTTTATCTCAAGAAGAAATACAGAAAAAAACTCACTATTAGCCGGAATTATTGCACCTGGACCCAAAGAATAGAAATAATTCTAAAAATATTTAACTTAATTACTATAAACAATTGCAGGGTGTCTAGTGTCCTGGGAATCCTTGAAAACCTGAAAAAGTCATGGAATTCGGTTTTACCTGGAAAAAACCTGGAAAAGTCCTTGAATTTTGCTCGTGGTTCTTGAATTTTTGTTCTTTTAAAGAAAAAATAGTTTCTTAAACTTTCTCTCTGCTGAAAGGAAAAAGATTACCTTTTTAACAAGAGACTGTTTATTTTATCACTGTGAAAGTCACGAAACTACAATCGAAATGGTACTTGAATATTAATGGTTAGAGCAAATAAAAAATTGGTCGGGGTAAAGTTAAAGAATTTTGCAAATGAAGTTTGGGACTAGTAATTATTTTACTTAGTAAATCATTTGCCTTGTATTTTTATTTCTTTTCTTACAGTTGCTTCATCCTGATGACTGTAATTATAGTGAAGAATTTTATTATTTGGTTGCAAATTCAACAATTTTTATTAAAAAGTCCTACTTTTGATTTGAAATATCTACTATTACATTATTCGTTGAGAATTCATATTTTTTGGTAGAAAATTAATCTTTTTGGTTGAAAATGCCTTTTTTTGGTTGAAAAATAATTTTTAAACTAAAAACTTAACTATTTTTGGCTGAAAATTGATTTTCTTTTAAATTGAAAATTCAGTATTTTGGTTGAACGTAGAACTACTTAGTTAAAACTCATTTTATTTGTTGAAAATTGAACTATTCCGTCAGAAATGATTTTTTTTGCATTAAAATTATTTTTTTTTTGTTTTGCTGAAAATTTAGCTATTCCAGTTTTGGTTGAAAATTCATATTTTTTCAGTCAATTTTTCTTTTTTGGTAGAAATTAAAAATCTCCCTAATTGCAAATTCAACTACTTGATTGAAAATTTAACTACTTTTCTTTAAATTTATTATATTGGTTGAAGACTTAACCATTCTGTTAAAAATTCTTTTTTTTCTACGAAAATTAATTTTTTAACTGAAAATTTAACTATTCCATTTTTGGTTGGAAAATCGTCTTTAGTAGAAAATTCAACTATTCGGTTAAAAACCTAACAGTTATTATATGTTTGCAAATTGGTTTATATTTTATTTAAAATTGGTCAATTTTTGGTTTAAATTTTGGTTAAAAATTTAATAATTTTGTTGAATTTTTTTTTAGTTCAAGTCTTTGGTTAAAAATGTAACTATTTCATTGAAATTTCGTTTTTTTGTTGTTCGAATACCAACTATTTAATTTTTCGTTGAGAATTTTTTTGTTTATCGAACATTCCTATTTTCGTGTTGAAAATTCAACTATTTTTGGTTAAAGTTTTGGTTGCAAATTCAACTGTTTTGTTGAACATTCGCCTATTTCGACAGAAAATTCGTCCTCTTGGATTTGAAATTCACCGTTTTTATTAAGAATTAAACTGTCTTCCAAAAAATTCAATTATTTCGTTGGAAATGCAATTGTTTTTAGTTAAAGTTTAATCTTTTCTGTTTAAAACTCGATTATTTAGTTGAAAATTTATCTTTGTAGGTTGCAAACTCAATAATTTGGTTAAAGATCAACTTGTTTGTTGACAATTTCATGATTTCATTGCAAATAAACCTAAATTAGCTAAATTATAAACAGCAAAAAAAAAAAATTAAATTTCAAAAGTTTCATCAAATTGTTTTTAATCCTGAAAAAAAGAGAAACTTTGAATATTTGCTATTGTAGCGTCGTGATGTTTCACCGTGATAAAATGAACAATGCCCAAAAAAAAACTTTTTGTTCTATAAAATCAGATTTTAGGGGCGTAAGAGAAAATTCGCATATGACACTTTTTCAGTTCCATTAGACCTACAATTTCTACCATGTATCGCGAGAAGATATTGTTTTTTTGCTCTAAAAAAGAACCTGGAAAAATGTATATTTCTGTCCTGGAAAACCTGGAAAAGTCCTGGAATTTTTGTTTGAAGAAGCGCTAGACACCCTGAATTGTTATAATCAAATTCTTTCTAGTGTTTTTTTCTTATATAAAAAATTGTTTCACGCTAGTTGCTGAGTTCATTTATAATAGTCATTATTTCTAAGCTTAATTGTGATATAGAAACAACTTGATCAAAAAACCAAAGAACTAATAGAACGATTCGAATCCGAGATTGATTTGAGTGCTGAACCTTTATTTATTCAAATTTTTGTATTTTATATATATATATATATATATATATATATATCAATTTTTACTGCATTTTTCTGTTATTTATTTTCACATATCCAGTTATTGAATCACTGTTAGTTTATTGTCGTATAATTCCAGTGAAACAAACGTCTCTTTTGTATAAAAAATAGATAAATATATATATATTTTTTTCAAAAAATGTTTACAACAATTATAAGTTGAATTCGTAAGTTATTTTTTAGTTAATTTCGTTGGTTAATCATCGCAAAAGGGGTCATTCCAACAATAATTTAAGAAAAATAATATTTTTTCACAAGGAAACATCCTGTTGGGACACTTGTTTAAGAAAATTGTTATTAAGAATCTATATTATTTATATTTGATAAAGCTCGAAGTATATAAATGCCTTTGAAGACAATTGTGAATCACTTTTGGTCAGAAAAATCAATTTTGTTACAAATCATTGTTCAGTATTAAAAATTGTAATTACCATAACAAAATCTTATAAACATCAAAATATCTTAATGAAAATGGTCAATCATAAATATTGGCTGTAAGTTAATAATAATATAATAATAATATACAATAAATATAATATTACAAAAATATAATATAATAATAATCTTAATTCTTATAAACAAATTGTCATAACAAATCATAAACAAATCATTTTTTCGTTAATCTACGCAAAAATACATGATTGAAGATGATTAACAACTACAAATCATATCTTTCAGAAATTGTCATCGTCATGAACATATTACTTAAACAATACTACATTTTTTGTTTTTCGCAGAGAATTTTTTCTTAATGCCTAAAATTGTTAATGAAAATTTGTAACTATAAATAAAAGTTGGCAGTACAGATCTACATAATCAAAAAATAGGAATTCTTCAAAACTGCAAAGAAAGATTCTGTAAAATTCAAATAACAATTTAAAAATATAACAAAAGCCCCCTGTGGACCCAAAGTGATGCAGAATTAAGGAAAATGACACTAACCTAAAACTAGAGCAGACTCGGCTGTGCTTCACGATAAAAAATTTAATTTTCAGTATAAAAAATAAATAAAAATATGCACCCAAGATATTAAATTTCTGAATATGACTCAACCAAGTTTGATGTAAAAAAGGTAGCCAGTTCCAAGAAAGGCGATCGAGAATTTAATCGACTTCTTCCAGACCATTTATTAGAATTATTGTACACAAAAATGACGTTGCGGAATCAGACCGTTTCCCTCATCAGATTATCTTTAATATTTCGCAGATAGTCGGTTAATATTTTGAAATATAAAACAGTTAGGTGAAATCCAAGAAATTTTGTTTCTCTCTAAAAAAAAGTGTATTAAACTAGTCATTATCGATATAACTATAGTGCTCATTTTAAAATAATTAGGACCTTAGTGATGACAAAGTATTTAGAATTTAATTAATATGTTGATTATTCGAAGTTGAAAAATTTATATAATAGTTATGTTAAAAATTAAAAAATCAAAAATTGAATTTATAGGGGTGACGGAGTGTGCAACCTCCGTCTCCATCTTGAGGTATACATATTAATTAAATTCTACATACTTTGTCATCACTAAGGTCCTAATTATTTTGAAATAAGCACTATAGTTATATCGAGAATGACTATTTTAATACACTTTTTTTTTTTGAGAAAAAAAAATTTCTTCGATTTCACCTAAACTCGCAGAAATTTTTCCGTGGCCCCGATGTGGCCAAATGGGGCCCAGATCGGGAAGCCAGGTCGGATCAAACCCGTGATGAAACGCACGGCCCAGTCTGGGCCAAACTTGTTAGTCCGATCGGTGTGCCGGGTCAGCGCCAAGTCGGTACCCTATCAGATCCTGATTTTGTTATATTAAAAATTATGGGGCATTTTTAATCTAAATAATTAATATTACACAAGATAAATTGAACTGCATTATTGATTAACTTGAAATTATGATAATACTTTAAGTTTTTCGTTGTTTGCGATTGCCATCCCAAACTTTGGCAGTGCTAAATATTGTGCTTATGTGAGAAAGCACTTCCTTCTCTGTGGCCTTGAATTTGGCACAAGCTACATCTAAAAATACAATGAAATTTTTGTTTTTGTAAAGAGCTGAATAGTATTCAAATTTAATTTAAATTATATAATGTATAAATGATAGGTACCTTGCAAGCACGAACAAAACTTGAACTCCTAGAAAACATATTTTCCCGGAATTTGTTTAACCGCAGTTAGGGTTAAAAAGATTTCTCTATTGAAAAATTTCTTTATAACAATTGTCAAAGATTTACGAAGTCCGGCGTCAATGCTCATAGATAAATCAAGTTCCTTTCTATAAATATTAAAAATAAAATATGGGAATGAATGTTTAAAAATCTAGGAAAAATAAGGAAATCATTATAATAAGGAATAATAGATGAATTTTGAACCAAAAAAATAAATTTATGATAAAATAGTTTAACTTTCACCAAAGTAGTTTTATTTTCAATCAAAAGGATAAATTTTCAAAATAATAAGTGATGAACATTTAACTGGAATACTTGAATTTTCTACCAAAAAAGACGATTATTCAACAAAATACATGAATTTTCAACGAAATAGTTGGATTTTTCACTAAAAAAGATGAATTGTCAATCAAAAAATCAATAGTTGAATTTTCTGTTCAAAAAATTATTTTTCAACCAATGAGATAAACTTTCGACTAAAATGTTGGAATATTCAATTAGAATAGTTACATTTTCAGTTAAAACAAAAATACAAAAAAATAATAATTCGCAAAAAAAATAAGTTAAATTTTCAAACAAAGTGATGAATTTTCAACTAGAATAATGATCAACTGGACTAGTTGAATTTTAAACCAGAAAGATGAATTTTCAACTGAAATAATCAACAAAAAAGATGAATTTTGAAGTAAAATTATGGAATATTCAACTGCAATAGTTATATTTTCAGTTGAAAAAAATTAATTGTTAACCAATAAAGAAACAAATTTTCAACAAAATAGTTCATTTTTCAATCAAAGAGATCAATTATCAATTAAAATGAGTATTCAACCAAAGAAAATTAATTTTTAACGGAACAGTTTAATTTTTAATTAAGTAATTAAATTTTCATTACGAAAAAGGTGAATTCTGAATATCCTGAATATTATTCTGAATATATCCTGAATATATTCTGAATATGCAGTAATTAAGATTTCATCCAGAAAATATTTTACTTTTTAATCAAAAACAGTTGAATTAAACCAGAAAATAATTTTCAACAAAATAGATCAATTTTCAACCAGATACTTGAATGTTCAACTGAAAACTATCAATTTTCAACCAAAAATAGAATAGGTAAAGTTTCAGTTAAAAAAATAATTTCAAACAAAAAAAAAACGAAATTTCAACAAAATAGTTATATACAGCAATATAAAGCTATTTTTGCAAATGTAGAGTCAGTCTTATTCCGTTTTTTATCGCAGGAAGATGAATCCTGAAAGAAAAATGTAGTAGTTGATGTTTCAACCTAAAAATATTTTAATTTGAAATCAAAAACAGTCGAATTTAACCAAAAAAAGAATTTTCAACATGAGTTGATTGTTCTAATAAAAATATTTTTCAGTCAAGAGAGAGAGAGAAAGTTGGAAACAAATTGTTAAATTTCCAAGCAAAAAGATGAATTTTCAAACAAAAAGATTAATTTTCTACCAGACACTTGAATTTTCCAGCAGATACTTGAATTTTCAACTAAAAACGATCAATTCTCAACCAAAAATAAAATAGTCAAATTTTCAGTTAAGAAAATTAATTTCAAACAAAAAAATGAATTTTCAACAAAATATCACGCTCTCGAAAAAATTCCCTGACATTTTAGGATTTTCCAAGTATATATAAATTCCCTGGAAATTCCAGGTTTCCCAGGCAGGGTAGACACCCTGATAATTATTACAATATTTCATTTTATTTTCTACATCTTTGATTTTGAATTTCCTGTAAAATAGAAATTGTGAACCAGAAAAAAGGCGCAGTGAATATATTTTTTTTAACTAACCTGCATGACCAACTTTTTGAATTTTAAATTCTGGCCACTCTTCCGGTGCAGTCGCATTCCTTTTTATTAAATCATGTAAACGGTGAACGAATGAAATTATCCAACTGATATGGTTTCTTGACAAATACGACATAGTTTTGAACTTCTTACTTTAAAAGGAAGGTTAACATTTACTTTTCAGTTACTCTATGAACATTGAATTGTCAATGACACTTCAAAAATTAAAATGTTCGAAGTAAATGAAATAAAGACTTTTTTCGGTTGGTACAAACAGCTTTTATAATTAAAATTTTCCATACCGAAGATTGATATATTTCATCTGATTTCTTCTTATATGGTGAAATTTTGAAATAAATAAAATCAGGTGTATGAAGGTAAAATGAGGTTGTGTATCAAAAAAACATTTAATATTCTTACGTACCTTCGTAAAAATTGAGAAATATATCTGCCAATAGATTAAACTTAATTTCCTGCACTTGAGTTTTGTTTATAATGAAGTTTATAATAAAGTGAACAATAGTACCACAACGCCACTCTCTGTTTCCCGTAACATGCAGTAGGTGGCGTTGCAAAACGGGCAATCCGGTAAGGCACGACTCTGGGCCATGAAATTAGCCCTATCCGGGCCAGATCATGGCAGCTCGATCAGGGGCCAAATTGGTAATAGGGAAAATATATGGCGATTTCTGCGAGGGTAACTGTTTTATATTTCAAAATATTAAACGACTATCTGCGAAATATTAAAGATAATCTGATGAGGGAATCGGTCTGATTCAAAAACGTCATTTTTGTGTACAATAACTCTAATAAATGGTCTGGAAGAAGTCGATTAAATAAAGTTCTTCCTTAAAAATTCTAAATTGTTATTCCCAGACGTTAAATCAAGAATAATTACATCACGGAAATTCTCTTCGTATAGAAAAATATTGGTTATCTAGTTCAGTCTTTTCCCTAAAAATCTTGATGAACAATTAATAATCTATATTATTATTAGAAACTTGACCTCTTTGGTTGAAAATTTCGTTTTCTTTTTTGGTTGAAAATTAATTTTTTACGGAAAATTAAATTTTTTCATATTTAGTTTAAAAGCACTCTCTATGAGGTGAAAATTTAACTATTTGTTTAAAATTCAATAATTTTGTTAAAAATTCTTGTTTTTTGTGGAAAATTAATCTTCTTTGTCGAAAATTCGTCTTTTTGGTTTTAAAGTTAATCTCTTTTAGCAGAAATTAAATATTTTTTGTTGTTGAAATATCAACTATTACATTTTTTGTTGAGAACTGATCTTTGTATGTTGAAAATTTAACTGTTTGGTTAAAAATTCATTTATTTTATTGAAAATTATACTATTTTGTTAAAAATTCATATTTTCTGGTCGAAAATTCAACTGCTTTGTTGAAAATTCTTCCTTTTGGATTACAAATTTATCTTTTTTGGTATAGAAAATTCATCATTTTTGATTGAAACAAATTTAAAAATGTTATTCTGAATTTTTATAGTCTTATTCCGTTTGTAAAAGATTCGAATGTTATACAAGATTAAAATGATGGTCTTTGAATATCAGGTAATTTTGAAATTGATGTTTTTCGGACACCCTGGTGATTCATAATCAGAAATGTTATGCGTACTTCTAAAGCCATAAATACCGAGTATTTAGAAAATGTCTTTAGTTATAGAACTCGTTTTTTAAACACTACATGACTCAATCTACTATTGACTCATAATCTGAAAGTTGCAACTCCAGTGGTTTAATTCTAATCCGAAAATATATATCTCTTTTACGCTTAAATTACAATATTCCAAGTACCGAGGACTCATTCTTCTTTTATTACGCCTGGCAAGTCGTTTTTGTTTTCTTATCGCGAAAGCGAAGTCAAACCTGAGATAATCGCGCGCTCTTTTATAAAACGAATGTAAGTGCCTGGGCACCTGTTTAGATAGAGTCTCTCCTGCCACCTGCTGTAAGTGCCGCACGAGGGCCCGAGGCCTGACAGTAGATGCGGCCTGGCGACGTGCGGCAGCTTGGCGGCTCATCTCTTAAAGCGTTTTTCCCAATGTGCTTGCTAAAAGTTTCTTTTCACGTGAAAATTAATCTCCTCTTTCAAAAAATAGTTCCTAAAGCCCCGGAGACCTTTACCAACCATTTTTTTCACTCCGGCACTTGATTCGAAATTTACCTGATTCAGTGATTAAAAATAGAAGTGAGTGATTTAATTGCTACTGTTGGTTAACTCCATTAGTAGAAATTGTCAATAAAATGTAATTCGATTTTTTCCAAAGTGTTTTGTTTTATTTTTCATGATTTATATTTTTATGCATAAAGCATTTTGTTAGTATTGGTGATCATCTTCGCCGCGAATTATCAACTGTTTACAGAAATCGTATAATTTTCCGCATAAAGAATGGCATATTAGCGACAGTTGTATCATTCAATCACACGTTCCAATTATAAGGTGTCATTATCCTTTTGATAAAATAATTGCTATGTTTCATGGCAATCATTGCTAATAAATTCAACTCACTCTTTTTCTTTTTATTGTGACATTTTTACTTTGTTTACCAACCTTGGAATTCGATTTAAAAATTCAAAACTATGATCTTATATAGCAATTTTACGGAACATATGGGCCAGAACCTTGAAATTTTCTTTAAAGGAATTTCGATAAATAAATACCAAAACATATGATATTTCATACATTGCTTTTATGGAATTACATTCTTACTCGTGTTCTTTAAATTGGTTCGTTTGATTAATTAAAGTTGAGAAACACGTAAATCTAAGATGAAATCATGTTCAATTGATAATAATATATGAAATTCTTTGTGATTAGTTTTGAAGCTTTGAAATTGTATAACAAAATAAAATGAATAATTGGAAACTCATATCTTTTAAATGAATATATATTTGTCTTGGTATGTTTTTTTTTAATTTCCTTTTTGAGACAATGAGTTAATTATTTTTTTATGACTCAAAATACTTAAAATGAAGAAAAAACCTTCAACCTTTCGACATCTGACGTTAGCTTCAGTAAAAATAATTCAATTGTTAAGATCTATTACAATCAAATTTGTTTTATTCCATGCTGGAGTGAAATCTTTAACCTTGTGAGTTTATTGTATAAAAAATTAAAAATTAAAACTGTTCATTTCTTTTATCATAATGAAGAGTTTTATATTCAGAGCAATGCAATTTTGGCAGATTCTCTAAATTACTTAAAATCTCTGAAATCCATAAATATCCTGAATTCCCTGAATTTGCTGGAATTTCTTGAATATTATCAATTCCTGAAATTCCATAATTTCTCTGAATCCCCTGAATTGCTGAAATTCTCTGAATTTCTTCAATTCATAATATTTAAGGAATTCAGAAAATTCTCTAAATTTTCTGAATCTTTGATTTTTTTAAATTCCCGGAATTATTTGAATATTCTGAATTCTATTAATTTCTTCAATTCCCTAAATGCTCTGAAATTCTCTGAATTCCCTAAAATCTTCGAATATCATGAATTTCTTCAATATTCGGAATTCTCTAAATTCTGTGAAGTCCTTAAATATTCTGAATTCTCTGAATTGCTGGAATTCATAGAATATTATAAATTCCTGAAATTCCTTGAATTCTCTGAATCTCCTGAATTCCTGAAAATCTCTGAATGACTGGAATTTCCTGATTTGAGAATATTTAAGGAATTCATAAATTCTCTACATTTTCTGAATTTATTAAATATTCTGAATTCTCCGAAATCCCTAAATTCCTTGAATTATTTAGAATTCTGCATATTATTTTAAAGTCCTTGGAATTCAGGGAGTCCTCAGAATTCGTGAAATTCTGCGAATTTAGGGATTTACGAGAATTCAAGGGAATCAGATGATTAAGGGAATTCTGCGAATTCAGGGAATTGTAACTATTTCGACATATTGCAAGGAATTTAAGGAATTTAGACGAATCCAGAATATTTTAAGGAAGTTAAAAGAATTAGAAAGGATTTGAAGGATTCATACATCGATCAAAAAAATTAAAAATAATTCAAAGTAATGAAATAATCAAAATTCAAATTTAAAATTAAATAAATAATAATATATAATAATGTATATAATATATATAATATGTAATAATAAATAGATATAAAATAAAAATTTAAAAATTTTTTAAATCATTAAGAACTGATTATTTTTGAGGTAGCTTTCCAATTTTGCAAGCCTCTTTCTGCATTAATCTGTGAAAAATTGATAAATTTCGCATAAAAAATAAAACCATGCCTTTCAAATTATTTTGTTATCTTTACACCAGCTACACAGTAATTTTGGGACCAACTTTACGATCCAATTAACATTTTTCTATACATCCTAAATAATATTTATTAATTTAACTAGATTCTAGAATTATTTTCCAACAAAACATATGATTTTAAATTTTTACCTTATAAAATATGAAAGTGACAGACTTTGCAACATGTAAAAATGTAAAATGGACACTCCATTAGAATGGAATTTCGCATATATCAGAGATGAATTTGCTGCCCCGATTATCAATTTATGCATACAAATTTATTATTGTCCGATGTCGTTTTTCTCACAGTTAAATAAATAATCTTAATTATATCATCATCAAATGTGAAGGTTACTGAAAATTGCCTATATACTATATTCAGAATCTTGATCTAACTTAGCGAATTAAGTAAATCGATCTTATAGATCCTGTTCAAAATAAATGAGACGAGAAAGTCAATTTTGAAGATTTGAAAGAATTGAAAGCACGTGAGTCTGAAATGGGTCGCGAGTTGCGCACGAAAATTGGCTGGCAATACCGCGAGTCGTGATAAATTACTGCAGTTGGGAACAATTTAGTTGCTTCCTGTCTTTGGATTTCCTTATATAATGATCTAATGATCGAATTCATGTCAAATCAGGCAGGCTCTAAACTTCAAGTAGCAGAATCTCTCAATGACAAAATATTTTATTTTTTTAGAGGAAATTAGGCTACACGTATTTTCCCGATTTAATAAAAAACCGTTTTGCACAAAATTACGAGTATTTCAATGTTGACGTCTGTTTAAAAAGAAGCACAAATTCTTTCTTTAACATTCTATAGTGATTGATCTAATTTTGATGCTTCAATTTACTTTTCTGATTCTGGTGATTTTGTTGACTTATTTGTTGTAATTTTTATAAAAAAATTAAACTGAAAATGTAATAATTGAAATTGAATATTCCATAACTTTGGTTGAAAATTCACTATTTCGTTTGCACATTAATTTTTTTGACTGAAAATTTAACAAATCAATTTTCTTTGACAATTTATTTATTCAGTTGAAAATTCATTAGTTTGGTTGAAAGTTTATGTATTTGAATGAAAATTGGTGCATTCAGTGACGCTGTTTTAGTTACTATTGTTGGTACTTACTGGTTTACCCAGTCGAAATTGGAAAATCACTGGTTCCCAGTGTTACCTCAAAATAATGATTCTCAACCAATGACAATTTCACTGCTTCAGTTGAATGGAGTAGAGAATTAATCATCTTATTTGAAAATCAACCTTCTTGTTAGTTGAAATTTCAAGTATTCTAGTTGAAGATTCATAATGTAAGTTGAAAATTCATCACGTTGGTTGACATTTTTTTTTGTGTGGATTATTAATGTTTTAACTGAAAATTTAACTTTTCCATTGTTGGTTGAAAACTGGCATTTTTCAGTTCAAAATTCAACTATTTAGTTGAAAATTGATCTTTTTAAGTTGAAAATTCAACTATTTGGTTGACAACTCATGTTTTTTGTTAAAGGATTTCCTTCTGGTAGCAAATTAATCTTTTTGTTTCAAAATTAATCTACTTGCTTGAGAATTCTTTTTGGTTGAAAACTGATCTTTTTCAGTAAAAAATTCAACTTTTTCGTTGAAAATTCATGTATTTTGTCGAAAAATCGTCTTTTTTGGTAGAAAATGAATCTTCTTGTTTGAAAATTAATCCTCTTGTTTGAAAATTCTTCTTTCTGGTTGAAAATTAAAGTATTGCAGTTAAAGATTCATCATTTTAGTTCAAAGTTCATCATTTTTCGTTTAGAATTCATCTTTTTCGGTTGAAGATTTAACTACTTTATTGAAAATACGTGTTATATTTTTTAGATACAAATTAATTTTTCCAACTGAGATTTGAACTATTCCATTTTTTGTTGAAAGTTTATCATTTTTAGTTGAAAATTAATTATTCTAACTGTAAATTTAACTATTTCATTTTTTGTTAAAAATTGATCGTTTTTATTTGAAAATTCAAGTATTAAATATTTAATTGAAAATTCATTTTTTTTCGTTGAAAATTTAACTATTTTGTTGAATATTCATTTTTTTTTTGAAAATTAATTTTTTTATTGAATATTTAACAATTCCATTTTTGGTTGGAAATTGATCGTTTTTAGTTATAAATTCATCTACTTGGTTGCAAATTTATGTATTTTGTTAAAAATTGGTATTTTTTGGTACACAATTAATCTTCTTAATTGAAAATTCAACTACTTGGTTGAAAATTAAACTACTTTGTTAAAAATTCATTTTTTTATTTAAAAATTCATCTCTTTGATTGAAATCTTAACTATTTTGTTGAAAATGTATCGCTTTTAGTTACAAATTTAATTATTTGGTTAACAATGAACTTTTTCGTTGAAAATTTATATTATGTTGGAAACGCAACCGTTTTGTAGCAAATTCGTCTCTTTGGCTAAAAATTTCTGGTAAAAATTAACTTTTTCGTTTAAAATTCAATTGATTTGCAGAGAATTCGTCTTTTTGGATTAAAAATTTACAATTTGGTTAAATTTTTTTTTCACTTGATTGAAATATCTTTTACTGTTGAAAATTTAAGTATTGCAGTTAAAGATTTATCATTTTTCGTTCAGAATTATTCTTTTTCGGTTGAAGATTTAACTACTTTATTGAAAATACATGTTATATTTTTTAGATAAAAATTAATTTTTCCCACTGAGAATTGAACTATTCCATTTTTCGTTGAAAATTGATCATTTTTAGTTGAAAATTAATTGTTATAACTGTAAATTTAACTATTCTATTTTTGGTTAAAAATTGATCGTTTTTATTTGAAAATTCATCTTTTTTCGTTGAAAATTTAACTATTTTGTTGAATATTCGTTTTTTTTTGGTTGAAAATTAATTTTTTTATTGAATATTTAACAATTCCACTATTGGTTGAAAATTGATCGTTTTTAGTTATAAATTCAACTACTTGGTTGCAAATTCATGTATTTTGTTAAAAATTGGTATTTTTTTTGGTACAAAATGGTTGGTACAAAAAAGGTTGAAAATGCAAATGTTTTGTAGGAAATTCGTCTTTTTGGCTCAAAAATTCAACCGTTTTGTTGAAAATTTGTCTTTTTGGGTTGAAAGTTCTATTATTTTGGTAGAAATATAAACTTTCTGGTAAGAATGAACTTTTTGGTTGAAAATTCAATTCATTTGTAGTGAATTCGTCTTTTTGAATTAAAAATAAAAAATTTGATTTTTTTGTTTGTTTAAGATTCATCTTTTTAGTTGAGAATTTACCTCTCTGGTTGAAAATTTAATTGTTTTGTTGAAAATTTGTTTTTTTATTGTTTGTTGAACTTTATTTTCTTTTTCAACTGAAAATTTAGCATACACAAACTTTTCCACAAGCCTTATCAAACTCTACGCCCGCCACACAAATTGTTGGAAAGGGGCCGGGGCTACGAGAATTGATCTTTTTTATTTTAAAATTCAATTATTTTGTGGAAACTTGATCTTTTTAGTTCAAAATTCAACTATTTTGTTAAAAATCTAATTATTTTGTTGAACAGTCGTCTTTTTGGAAAATCGTCCTTTTCGACTTGAAACCAAACTGTTTAAGAAGAAAATCGTCTTTTTGTGTTCAATATATTTTGTGAGCAATATATTTGTGTAGGAATGGTTGCTACTTGTGTGGAACCTGCCCGTTTTAAAATCGATTCGATTTAATGTTTTTGATAAAAAAATTGATGTTTCCAAATAATTAAAAATGTAATAAGTGCATCATAATAAATAACATACTTGTGATTTTATGAATGAAATCTGGGAAATAAAATAGAAGATTTAGGACTCAAAGAGACAAAATTTATTAGGGGCCTTTGTCGAATTTATCCCGTTAATTTCGTTAGGTTTTTTTTATTTTTTTATTTTATTTTAAGGAGTCATCAAAACAGGTCCAGGAATCTTGTATACCGTAAACTCGAAAGGCGCGAATCTTAGCTGGTAAAGAACTATGTAGTGAGCCGTCAAGGTTGTGTGATGTAACTCGGTGTCATTCACAGATATATTTACGTGCATAAAGTAATACGGTAAAGCGCAAGGTAGAATGCGAAGGAATGCAATGTCGGATGTTTAAGTAACTCCATATTAGCTGATTTTAAGAACATATAATCCAGAAACTAATTCTTCTAGAATATTTTTAATATCCTTTCACATCAACAATTTTAATATTCATTAAAGCCCAATTTATGAGAAACTTCATTTTACAACATGCAGCAAATTATATTATTCACGAGGAAAATTTCTTTCATAAAAATTCCTTTTAGATAGTAATTATTGTTGTGCAGTTATTACAGAAAGTTATTTCATAAGATAAAGTGATTGTGCATGTACTTAATGAAATCTTGAGATTTATTGTTACACCCATAGAAATGTATTTTCGCAATAAAATACCATAAAACAGTATAAGTCAGACTTTTGTTTTGTTTGAAGGGAAGTAATTTTGATGTTAAATTTTTTAATGTGGAAGAAGGCTTATTTTCAACTTTTTTATCGAGTTAAAAGAGGCTATTCTTTATTTTTAACTATTTTATTGAGTTTATGCAAAACAATTTTTATTTTCAACTTTTTCTGAACTGGAAGAGGAACATTTCTTATTTTTAATATCTTTATAAAGTTGGAAAGGATGGAATTATGATTATTTTCTTTCTGAATTAAAAGAGGCCATTTTTTCATTTTAATATTTTTATTTAGTTTAAAGGAAGAATTCTTTATTTTCAATTTTCTTCTGAACTTGAAGAAGGGAAAATTCTTATTTTTAACATTTGTATTGAATTGGAAGGGAGGACATTTTTGTTTTTATTTTTTTCTAAATTGGAATAGGGGTTTGTTTTTTTTTCTCAAAGGATTTTTATCAAGTTGAAAGAGAGGATACTTTGGTTCTCATTTTGTTCTGATTTGGAAGAGGAACCTTTTTTTTTATTTTGAAGATTTTTATCAATTTAATTGATTTAATTTGATTTAAAAAATTGATTTAAAAGGGAGAATTAGTTTTAATTCAGAGGTTTAAAAATGATAGCGTAGTTTTATATTTTTCGATTGGAAGTCTTTGGAACTATTCGATTTATAAAATTTTAAAATGTTTTTTTTTTAATTGTAATGGCATTTAATTAAAAAATCTTCAGTTGGAAAGTGTTAGAAGCATCCGTTTTATACGTGTGAATTATTGTGTGAAAATATTATTTTTTTGTAAAAATTTGTAGAAGTGTTCGCATAATATTCAGAAATTGTAGTTTCTAGTAGATTTTTGTCCATTGTATTTTAAAAATCGTAAAAATTTGCAAAACATTGTACTAGAAACTACATTTATTGGCTACAATTCGAATACTTTCATAAAAACCAGGAAATGAAGTTGATTAAAAAAAAAAAACATAAAAAGAAACTTATAGATAAATTAGTGCTGAATTGAATTCTGCAGTTTTTTTTTGAAAATGTTATTAGGTTTGTAGAAAGTTTAGGGAGAAATTTCTTTTTTTGTTTGAGATACACGTATTTTTAAATTATTTTTGTGATAAAATTTTTATATAGTTTTTGTTATTTTAAATTCAAACAATAATAAAAAGCTTTAAAAATGTTTAATATTGTATTTGAAAAAAAAATTTGATAATCGTATTTTTAGTGAATGAATAATCATAATAAAATAATTTTTTCAGTGTTGAAATTCGGAAATTTTATTCTTCGCGAATTTTCCATTTCGGGATTTTCATGTTTCGGCCATTGTTAAATTTCGGGAATTTTATTATTCATGAACTTTGCCAATTCGGGAATTTTACAGCGTCGGGAATTTTATTTCTCGGGATTTTTCAGATGTCCTAAGATTAAAAATTTTTTTAAACAAATATTGATGTACTTAAAGTTACGAACGTTTATGTGAACGAAATTAAAGAATTTTTTTTCGAGTTTTTTTGCCTTAATCATTTAGGAGGGCAAAAAATGATATTCTATTAGAAAATTTGTTCGAATTTTTGTATGGGGCTAACTACCCTTACACATGACCTATTATTTAGACATGCGTTATACAAGTGTGATTGTCGACATTTGAAAATTTAAGAACGTTAAAAATCCTCATTTTCTACCCTGGAAATTATAGTTCAGCTGAGAATTTTCGGTGAGACCCCTAAAAATCACCCTTATGGTATACACACCTAAAATGTTTAAAAATGACAAGTTTGATTTTCTATATTTGAAAATATAAAAGCGACAAATATCTTCTTTTTTTTATCCTACAAATTATAGACCAGATGAGAATTTTCGGCAAGACCCCTAAAAACCACCCTTATGGTATGTACACCTAAAATGTTTAAAATTACAAGTTTTATTGTCGATATTTGAAAATAAAAAAACATAAAAAATCCTCTTTTTTTATCCCGCGAATTATAGGGTAGCTAAACATTTTCGGCAGAACCCCAAAAACCACTCTAACGGAATGCTTACCTAGAAAGTTAAAACTGACAAGTTTGATTACCTATATTTGAAAATATAAAAACGACAAATGTCTTTTTTTTAACACAAAAATTATAGACCAGATGAGAATTTTCAGCAAGAAACCTAAAAACCATCCTTATGGAATGCACACCCAGAATGTTTAGAAATAACAATTTTGATTGTCAATATTTGAAAATATAAAAAATCTCTAAAATCTTCTTTTTTTTTCATCCCGCGAATTATAGAATATCGACAATCAAACTTTTAATCTTTAACATTTTAGATGTGCGTGTAGTAAGGGTAGTTTTTAGGGGTCTTGCCGTAAATTCTCATCGGGTCTATAATTCATGGGATAAAAAAAATTCAGATTTTTAACGTTTTTATGTTTTCAAATATCGAAAATCAAACTTGTCGTTTTTAACCTTTTAGTTGTGCATACAATAAGGGTAGTTTTTAGGAGTTCTGCCGAAAATTCTCACTTACCCTATAATTCGCGGGATAAAAAAGAGAATTTTTGACGTTCTTAAATTTTTAAATATCGCCAATCAAACTTGTATAAGGCAGGTCTGAATAATGGATTATGTGTAAGAAGTCACACATTAAACCAATTTCATGCGACAATGCTTTCGGACAGAATATCAATTTTTGCCCTTCTTACTGATTTGAGCAAAAAAATTCAAAAAATAATTTTTTTAATGTCGTTCATGTGAACGTTTGTATCTTGAAGTACATCAAATATGGATTTTGAAGATTTTGAAAAAATTAGGAGCTTTAAGTATTTAAAAAGTTTTCCAGAAAGTACAGAAATTTCATTAAAATTGATGAAACAATTTTTAATGATTTTTTATTATGAAAAATGGATTGTAAGTGAAATTTACAAAAACTTTCAAATTATTTGCTAAAAATTGGAAAAATAATGTAAAATATTTTGAAACAGACTTTTTCAATTTTTTGAGATTACAAAATTTCAGAAAAAAGTCGAATTAGCGTAAGAGATTTTAGAAGTTTCGAAAATTTCAAATGATTTTTCATTTGGAAAAATGAATTTTAAGAGGAAATTAGAAAAAGTTCCAAAACATTACAAATGATTTCTTTAAATTTCAGAAAAGAGTGTAAAAGATTTGAAACAAATTTTTTTTCAAAAACTCAACCGATCCTATGAAATTAAAAAAAAAAGTATATTTTTTTAAAACTCTTTTGTATTTTTTGAATTCCCCGAGTTGTTGAACTAATTTTCTACCACATGTTAATTTATTTTTTTTGGTAAAGTTAGCTTCGATTTTAGTAAAAAAAAGTAGTTTCTCAAAAGTTCGTCTGAAGTGGCTAAATCGATAGTATGTCATCGTTTTCTTTGACATAGTTTATAATCTGATTCGTTTAAGATTCATTGGGTAAACTTCTTAGACAGAAAAGTACAAGCTCTACTCCTTATGAACGGAGGCAAACGCGACCTGCATAACATTATCTTCCTGCCTCTAGTCACTTTTTTCCGACACCTTTAACCCCATAGAACCGCAAAGGGACGTTTGTGGAATGCGTGTCCCTGACGCACGCAAGCGAATTCTTGTGGCCAATTTTTTTTTTTCTTCACGGTTTTTGTATAGTTACTCAATTTTTGCACATAAATTTAGAATCAAGTTGTTAGCATTTTTTTTTAATTTTCGAGAATTCTGTATTGTTTAATTGAGGGTGGCTACAGGACCAAGAAATAGCCGGAAGTTCTTCGAGACTGGGAAACCCCGGGAAATAAGAGTGAATTTATTTTTTTATCGGGATTTAAAAAATGGTAGAAGGGAAATCTATCGAATCACTTGGAATATCACAAATTTCATATCACACGATATAATGTAATTTAAAATGAGTTTGACATCTACTTTTTTTAAATGTCAAGTTCAATTGTTATCTTTTTCAATTATGAAATTATTCAGTTCACAAGGCATAGTTTTAAAATCTTTTGATAATTTATTTGACATTTTAGGTCTTCATTTTCGAGCGTACTTCTTCAATTTAAAGAATTTTGAACTGCAGTTTTTAAAGACTGAAACTATTAAAAGCGTTTGAAATTGAATTTTTTTATATAAAACGTTTCAAGATGATCAACTGTAAATATAAATTAATTAATAATTTTTTAAACTGAACTGTAGATCCAGTGTTAAAAATTGAATAATAATTTATTTTACAATGCGATTCTGAATCTATTCAAAATTTAACAATTTACAGATTTTAACGTTGAAGATTGAACTGTTCCAATTGCAAGCCTTTGTAGTTAAACTTTAAACGACCGGTTGAAACTTTATCAGCTATTTTCAATTTTTATATCATTTCAAATTAATAGATTCATAATTAAACGCGTTTATTCATTTTGAGTTAAAATTCAAATATTGTTTCAGTCTAAAATATTTAATTCTGAACCCATTCTATTTTAAATTTTTTAATGAAAAAAAGAATAATTTTTCATTAAATACGAATATTTGAATGTTCATTTAAAGTGAGCAAGTATATGTACAAACCAAAGTTTGAATTTCATATTTCTAATTTTAAAAGAAAGGGAACATTTTTATTGAGTTAGAAAGGATTAAAAAAGGAACTTTGGTTTCCAATATTTTAGGAATTGGAAGAACGATAATTTTTTATTTTCAACATTTTTACTGAGTTAAAAGAGAGGTAATCTTAGTTTTGAATTTTTTCTCCATTGAAAGAAGGAAATTTCTCGTTTTTAACTTTTTTATCGAAGGGAGGTAATTTTTATATTTCGTTCTTTTCTGAATAATTGGGAAAGGGAAATTTCATATTTTTTACATTTTTATTGAGCTGGACGGGCGGAAAAGTTTGGTTATTTATCATTCAATCAAAAGAGATAATTTTTTTCTTTTTGACACTTTTATTGAATTTAAGTAAATACTAAATTATTTGCTTAAAAATATCACGTATTTTGTTAAAAATTGGTATTTTCTCGTAGAAAATTTCTTTTGGTAGGAAATTCCCTTTTTTTGTTAAAAATTGGTCTTTCCTCGTAGAAAATTTCTTTTGGTATGAAATTCCCTTTTTTGTTAAAAATTGTTTTCTGTAATTGAAAATTTAATTACTCTATTTTTCTATCACCTTGATTAAAAATTGTACTGTTTTGATGAAAATCCGTTTCTTTTTTTGGTAAAACCTTAATTTTTTTCAATTAAAAAAATATATACTCCATTTCTGGTTAAAAATGTAACTTCTTTAGTTCAAGTTTGAACTATTTTGCTACAAAATTCAACTATTAGGTTGACAGTTAACATTTTTTGTTGCAAATAACCTTTTTTCATTTTACAATTCGTCTCTTTTAGTAGAAAATTAATCTTCGTGGTCGAAAGTTGAATTACTTAGTCAGAACTTGATTTTCTGGTTGGAAATTCATCATTTCAATTAAAAATTTATCTCTGTTGTTGAAAATTAAACCATTTTTTGAATGTATTTTTTTGTGTAAAAAATTAATTTTTTAAATTAAAAGTATAAATATTCCGTTAAAAAAAATTCTTTTTAAGTTAAAAAATCATGTGTTCTGTGGAAAATTCATCCTTTTCAGTAGAAAAACAACCATATTGGTTAAAAATGCATCTTTTTGGTTGAAAATTCGTTTTTTTTTTTAAACTAATTTCTGAACTGAAAATTTAACCATTTCATTTTTGTTAGAATATTGATCTTTTTTAATTAAATATTCAACTATTTGGTTGGAAATTTATCTTTTTTAGTCGAAAATTCAACTACTTAGTTTAGAATTCGTGTATTTTATTAAAAATTCGTCTTTTGGTAGAAAATTAATGTTCTTAGTTGATAATTCATGTTTTTGGTTGAAAATTCAACTACGTGGTTGAAATTTCATATGTTTTGTTAAAAATTGAAAAATTTTTGTATAAAAGTAATCCCTTTTGGTTGAAAATTCGCAGGAGTCTAAAGTTTAGACTGAGTAACCCACCATAATGTTATGTATTTCGGAGTAATCTTAGGTAATCCAGAGTGATTCTGTATATAGAAGTAATCCAGGGTAATCTGATATAATCAAGAATTTTTAAATAATTTCTTAAAAGAATTTTGGAAAAAAATTTCTTATAAAAATATAAAAATAAAATATAATATATATCCTCTGTATCAAATTTGTATCATTTTAATTTTTTTTAAACTGAAATTCCAACTATTCCATTTTTTGTTGAAAATTGACCTTTTTGAGCTCAAAATTGAACTATTTGGTTAAATTTTTTTCAGTTAAAAATTGAACTATTTCGTTGATAATTCATGTATTTTGTGGGAAAATCGTCGTTTTTGGTAGAGAATTAATTTTCTTGTTTGAAAATTAATCTTCTTGACGTTATTTAGGCCTAATTATAACTTTCAATATTACATGACCCTCTGATAAACCCTGTCATAAACAAACTTGAAAAAGAGTGACAATTTTTTAATTAAAAATAATAAGAAACACAAAGGTGATCACCAACGACAAACCATTTTCCTAAAGAAAAGATTTTATCAGATGGCATTTGTCAACACTCAGATTGAATATTGCAAGACGTACTTTGTGAGTGATCATGTGTAAAGTGCAGTGTGTGAAGTGAATGAGAAAAGAATTATTGCATCATGGATATACTATATTGTGCAATGCCAGTGACGTTTAGGTGAGTCGACGATGCCTCAATGCATGGTTGCGAAATAAAGGTGGGATTCGTAAAAATCTGATCAATGCATCCTTTTCTATAATTATAATAGTATCCCACAATGTTGTGGGTTCGTCTGATTACATTTGAAAACATGAGACTGGCCACTTTATAAGGACCAATTTTTCGAAATTCTGTTTCATATTAGGAATTTCATATTAGGAATATTCAGGTTGGGCACCCACCCGGAAGATCGAGAAGAAAGCTAGGACGAAGCTTTTCACAATTTTCGCATTTCGTAGCTTGTAAATTGTTGCTAAAGAAACTTTTTCCGATAATTTTAGGTACCTTGCAACAATGTATGTGGTCATCCATATGAAAAAGGGCCCTACGGCGGGTTCTAGTTTAGAGTCCTAGCATTCATAGTCCTAGCGCGTTTTTTGCCAAATCGCTTTAATCAGGCGTCCTAATGAAAATTCCTAATTTTCTAGAAATGAGTACGACGCGCCCCGGAAGTATTGCTGAAAAAAGTTCCGAAAGTTACACAAGAGAGAATTCTGAAACAGCTAAAAAAAAGAGCCATCTACATCTAATAGGCGCCGAGTTCTGATTCTTCAAATAAAACCCGATTTCTTTTAAAAAAAGAGGCTAAAAGCCCGATTATGAAGTTTTTACCTTTACTCTCGAACCTATTAATTTTATGAGAAAATTTTATAGATTTAAATAAAGTCGACGCAATTTCGAGTAATAAAAAAACAATGACCTAGCCCCAGCGGGTCATAAATCATGGCTTCCCAAAGTTGACCACTTTTTACCTATTTTTCTGGGCAAATTATTAGTGTTCAGTTTTTACAAAATACTTCGTTTGTCGGTAAAGCTACGTTAATAGTGTCACAGAAAAAGTTGTAGTGCAGGAAATTATGCATAAATCTGAAAAAAAATTTTAGCCTTCATAGGTCACGAGTTATGACTCTTAAAAAAACGCATTTTTACATTCTCATCGTATTGATAGAATGACTTAGATTCATGTGATTTTGGACTTATTCATTTTTCTTCAATTCTGAACTTTTTAGACCCCCTGAGTCAGAAAAAGTAGTTTTTACGAACATGTCTCTCTCTGTCTGTCTGTCTGTCTGTCTGTAGTCTGACGACGCGATAACCTTTGAAGGAATTTTCTGATTTGAAATTCCTTTTTCACACTGGCTTGTGGTTCAAACATACAGGTCAAGTTCGTTAGCCAGCCTTCTACTGCCAATATTTATGGTTTTAGCCATAGAAAATCAAACTGAAAAACGTAATAATTCAACTTTTCCACGAAACTACGCAAGATACAATAAAAAGGCAAGAGACCAAAATTATTTGTTTTTAAAAGTTCCACAAAATTGTTTGCAACTATTTTTTAATAGCATCAATAGTTTTTGTTTTAAAAGTAGAAAATTCCATAGGATAATCGAAAATTCAAATTTACAGCAAAGCACCTCAAAAGACGATGAAATGGGCAACAGAAAAATATCTTGGCTCGAATTAAATAATAATGTAATCATGATAAATAAAATTTGTACATTATTTTGCAAGTTCTGAATAAGCAATCCCAGGGCGAGGTACAGAAATGAATGTAATATACAAGTGTCAAACATAATGTAGAAAAGTCCTCATTTTGTGATGAGAATGTGTTTGTTAAGACCGAAGGAGCTTTAACAAAAGAGAATTCACTATCATCAAATTACAGTTGTCGATGCTTTGACCTATAATTTTAAATTGTCTGTGCACAGATGTGGGGAAAATACAAAGACTAAGCGCGAGATAAATATATTATCGAGCGCGAAACAGATTTTTTTGTTGCTATTTTCAACCCACAAAGATTTTTTAAATAGCTCTTTTCATGCATATCCTACACAAAAATGGTAACAGGATAAATGATAGGGGGTTAACTTCTGCGTACAGTAACAAAAATTTTTCAGCTCTTATAGGTCACAAGTTATGACCATGAAACATTGACCCTTTCCATTCGGAGGGCTCTGTATGTACTGGAAAATGTACTGCGACCGTATTGCAGCATTTTTGTGTGTATATGTAGTTCATTATAAATAATACATTTTTTTTTAATTTTCCGATAAAAAATAACTAATTAATATTTCAAATGAATAATATTTAAAAATTGGCTTTATATATAATGGGATTTTAAATTGTAGGATATATTTTTAATCTTAGAAAATGAACACCCAGAAACACAAAAATTTCCTTATTTTACTTACAAGGAAGGTACTCCAGGTGTCCCTCGCCGATTTGATTCTCCCTGATATATGTTGTAGTACTTGAAAAACTAAGTGACACGTATTTTTTTTTATCTGCGGAAAAACACTTTAAGGGGGTGAAACAACCCCTCAAAGATAGGGGTCGCAAGTGTCGATTGTATAGTTTTGTGTAGAAAAACAAAACTGATTTCGGCCAAACCTACTGGGAAAGTTTCATCATGATGAAAGGTGACTAAGGTAATTTTCTCAACAAAAAAATAAATTAATTA
>CAKNXH010061129.1:0-12614 GCA_932178445.1 Andricus quercusramuli
TAACCTGGAAAATATAAAAGGGATTAGGTTTTTTGTCATTCCATTCTTGGACCCCTAATAAAAGGATTATCCCTCGAACCCAAGCTCTGACGATTTCTGAACATTTCTCACGAATTCTGACTTTTCCTGACGATTTCTGTCGAGAAAGTTAACAAAAGAGGTCAGAAATGGTCAGAAGTTCTGACTTTTTTTCTGACGATTCTTGACTTTTTTTTTTAGTAGGGTCTTTCTCACTCAATTTTTTGTCAGGTCGTACACACAGGAATAATGTGTCTTCTGTGAAGTTTGTCTGTAATAGAAAATTCAACATATCTCCTATGCATACACGTTCCGTAATTTCGATTAAGGTATTTTGTTTCAAAAAATCGAATAACTATCGGATAAATCGGATAACTGAATATGGTAAGAGGTTCTAAACTATTGGTAACTTTTTGGTCGATTTCTTTGTAAAAACGCTTATTATTGTATCGCATGAACTTAACAGATAATTGTTTATAATGTTTGTTCACATTCTAGTAATGTAATGCCTATCAGATATTGTAGCGGCTTGCGGTAAAAACAGCAAAAATGAGTATGAATAAAAGGCAACTGGAAATCTTTGAGTAGCAGAGCACATGTACAGTCAATGGCCGAGAAACGAAGATGTACCCAGTCTAGTTGATATAAAATTCAAAGGTACGCGGGTAGGCAAAGGCGGGTAGGCAGACCGTGAGGAGACAATACAAAAGTTGGTAGCCACATGTTTTAAAACTGCGAAGAAATCGCTAAAATTAATTTCCAACAAAGAATATTCAATTTATGGTAGGTATAATAAAATTTTGTACAGAGGTAGGCTCTGAGTAGACACTCTGAGTGGACCACGACGAGTTTTGCTAGTGCGCCTCCACTCAGTATAACTCAAAAATGCGCTCCAAAGTGCATCGCGTCAGCGTTCGCGTTTGCGGTTGCGCTCAAACATGCATGAACCTTTGATGCTGTGTCCATCATTCTTCGAAATGTGGCTGGAGTGTTATCAAGCCCGAACGGTATGCGATTGTAGTCAATGTGGTGAAATCCTGAGCTCACATCGAAGGCTGAAGAGAATTTTGCTTTTTCTGGTTGAACCAGTATTTCATTGATTACAGGAAGTGGGTAGGCATCTTCATCTGTTTTTTCATTAAATTTTTTGAAATCAATTACCAGCCTCCATTTAGTTTTTCCCGACACGTCGCATTTCTTCGGGACGACTGAACGTTGTGAATTGAATGGTAAGTCCGACGCTTCTATTATTCTTTTAGTTAGTATTTCATTTACCCGTTTTGCAATTTCTACTTTGTGTCATTCCGGATGTCGTGGTTGACGTATATTAATGTTTGCTTCATCTTTCATGACGATTTTATGTGACGCTAGATTTGCGCAGGGTAGTGGATCTCCCTTTAGTAAGAAAATGTCGTGATGAGAGATAGCTATTTTTTGTATCTGTGTTCTATGGGTATCTTCGAAATGTTCAAGCCTCAAATTTACGTTCAGTAATTTCAATCTAGCATTCAATTCTTCCTTTATAATGTAAGTTATACGCTACTCTCGTTCTAGACTAGCATTGATAAACTTATAATTTATCTCTTTATCACTTAATCTCCAGTCTGTTTCAGTATCGTTACTAACAGGAATCATTACTTGTGAGTCAACGATACGGCAAATAGAATGTGGAATGTAGGGATTATCTTCTATGAGAATGTGCCTCTGTTTTCTGTTTGTTTTCACGGTTATCATATGTATATGTTGAACGAATTAAACTGATAAGAGTACAGTAATGGTGTTCTGATGATGCCTTCCTCGGCTATAGGAAAATTTTCTGATACAATTACAAAGAGATGTTCTTTCCCTTGAAACTTAAACTTCGTGACTTCGTTTGTCTGGTGCTTATCATTTCCCATTGGAAACTCTTTTTTCATGAAAATTCTCTGGTGGTATTCGTGAATCCAATTTTCTTTTATTAGATTTATCGATTCGCCACTATCAACTAATAGTTTCACGGGTTTAATTGCTCCGTGTAACAGTCCTCTAATAGGATATAATCCTCCAGATATTGCTGATACTCGGTTTCTGACTTCGTTTCCCCGATATATTCTTGTTCCTCCATTTTTTCTTGCAGATGAGTTATACGAATCGGAGGTCGGCCTCTCGAGGCTTTCGTCTGAAAATTTTTCCGTTTAGAAAAACATTAGTTTTTCAATATGTCCATTTGGAGGATTTCTTATCGAAGGGTATTTTTGTTTACTAAATTTGGAGTTGAAGTTTTCAAAAGGATTGTTATTGAGGTTTGTGCGGATAGGTACTTGAGATTTAATCGTGTTTCTTGATTGGCGAATTTTACATCTGTTAGCTAAGCAGACTTCAGATTGTATTGCTATTTGCTGCGCTTCTATAATATCGCTAGGATTTCTACTTGAAACTCGGTCTTAAAGTTCTTCTCTTAATTTCATGATGTATTTTTCATGAACTGTTTGCTCTTCATTTTTTATGCAAAGGACCCCGCACCAAATGCACTGAAAAAGGTTCGGTGGATTTTTCTAAATTTTGGATAAGTTGTAGATCATGACATCCCCGATAAAAAGTTCTAATGCCAAAAATTCAAAAAATGGTGCCATATTGATATGTCATGCCCCGAACATTGTACCTTCCGCTATTTTGTAGTTTATGACCCCTGTTAGAAGTTTTTAAGACTCTGGGTCAAAAAGTACCAATTTTTTGTCCTTACCTAGTCAAAGTCTACTTTAATTATATTTCCTTGTACATGACCTCCGTTAAAAGAACTTGTTGACACAAGTTCAAAAAGTGGACAGTTTTTTGTCCCTATCGCGACAAAGGTCGCGTTAAAAACCCTTTAGGAGAATCAACGCAGAAACTGCTGGACTCTGGTACCATATTGTTATATCATGCCCAGAACTCTGACCCTCTGCCATGATGTAGTTTATGACCCCTGTTAGAAGGGTTTGTGACTCATGGTCAAAACAAGACCAATTTTTCGTCCTTAACTAGTCAAAAGTCGACTTCAATTATGTTTCCTTGTACGTAACCTCCGTTCAAAGAACTCGATGGCCCAAGGTCAAAAAGTGGATAGTTTTTCGTCCCCATCGCGTCAAAGGTCGTTTCAAAAGCCCTTTAGGAGAATCAACGCCGAAACTACTGGACTCTGGTGTTAGATTAATATATCATGCCCAGAACATTGACCTTCCGCTATTTGTAGTCTATTGCCCCTGCTAGAAATTTTTATGACTCAGGGTCAAAAAATTACCGAGTTTTCGTCCTTAACTAGTCGAAAAACGACTTCAATTATATTTTCTTGTACGCGACCTCCATTAGAAGGACTTGATGGTCCAAGTTCAAAAAGTAAACAGTTTTTCGTCCCTATCGCGTCAATGGTCATGTTAAATGCTCTTTAGGAGAATCAACGCAAAAACTATTGTACTCTGGTGCCATATTGATATATCATGCCCAGAACATAGACTTTCCTCTATTTTGTAGTTTATGACCCCTGTTAGAAGTGTTTATGTATCAGGGCTTATGATTTCAATTATATTCCCTTGTACGTGACCTTCCTTAGAAGCACTTGATTGCGTAAGGTCAAAAGGTGGACATTTTTTCGTCCCTACCGCGTCAGAGGTCGTGATAAAAGCCCTTTAAGAGAATCACCGCAGAAGCTGCGGAATTCTTTGGGGCGATATTGATGTATCATGCCTAAGATTCTGTTCCTCTGCCATTTTGTAGTTTGTGTCCCTAGGCAAAAAGTGCTCATAACCCAGGTAGTAAAAATGACCAAGATTTCGTCCCTAGAGCGTTCAAAATCGCCTTTAATTACTTACAGTACTTACACAATACTTACTTACACAGTACTCATAGTTGTCTAATAAGTAATCCCTATCTATCCATCTATCACTTATTTTCGTATCAGAATTATTATTGTATAATTATTTCTCTTTAAAACATTTATTTAATAAAACAATTGATAGACGTTTGATGAATCCCGCGCAAGTTATAGTCCTACTTCACTTTATTACAGACGCAATGTCGTGAATTTAGTGCTAGAAGTGAAATCTTTTGGACGATCGCTTTTTTAATCGCATTTCTTTTGTTCTTTATAGATGATTGCCATTATCGTTGAGTCCTTCTTGATATTCAGTCGTTCCTTCCCTTTTCGATTCAGAAATACATAACGCGAAAGGTAAGGTTATCGCCAGATGTATTCTGAGTTCTTGTTCATTATTTGGGCATTCTGAGAAGACTTGGGATCCAATTTATTTATTCTGCTTTTTGTTCCTGGTTTGAAGTTTACCCCAGATTTATTTCATCGTTTGATTTTTCAATCATGATTTGATTAAGAACTTCGTTTCTTGTTTTCAAGTTTCCGCCAGATTTATTCTGCATTTCTTTGTTTTCCATCATTATTATTTCCTTTCCTTTTACTTCTTAGATTCGCGAGATTGATTCAGACATTTATTTATTTCTCAGGATTATTATTACTAGTCCGTCAATATGAATGATGTGATTATTTTGTATAGACAATTCATCTAGTTCTATGCTTATATAGATTTCAAAATCTCGATATGGCTTTCATGAATCGGTTGCTATGTTTTATTTGCAATATGCCATTTTGTCTTGGCTTCTCGTCGTGAATTGATGGAGAACAAAATGCTGCTATACGTGAAATTGCTATTATAAGACGTGAGGCGATGAATAGGCCACCACTCATTGTCGATGAGCTCAATAGATTGTGCATCAAATGTAACCGATCTGTTCGAGATAAAGTAGCTGTAGTCGAACAAAATCCCCATGCCGTAAGATTGAATATGTTAACCTAAACTGCGAATCGCAGTTGCGTTATTTGCACGGAGAAAAAGGTCTAGTTAGGCTAACAAGAATTCTGGTTAGCCGTGCTAGACAGTAAAGTAAAATATGAACCAACACGCTGTCTAGTTAAACACACCAGACAGTCTAGTTGAACTCTGTCTAGTTAGAATTACAAGACATCTGGTATAAGTTACCAGACATCTAGTACGGCGAACATTCCCATGGCTAGTAGTGCTAACTAGCTGTCTAGTAAAAGTAAGCAAACGTCGAGTTAGGCTTACATCTCCGTGTTTAGGTCGTCTAACTAGTTTTCTGGTAAAATTTACCAGATGTTGACTGTTGAGAAATAGTTTTTTCTAGGAAAATAAGTATGTTTCGAGGACCTTCAAAATAGGTTTCAAAATTTAAACAGCACAATAAAAATAAAGTTCGTTTATTAAACATTGGCCAAAGGTATGATTTTATATTACTGGAAGAAATCGCACGGCCTGAAGCATTATCTTCAGAACAACATGGCGGCTAGACTGAAGAAAAATACAGTTTACGTTTCTTGAAATAAAGCCTTGTAAGAAAAAAGGTTCCACAAGTCCAACAGATTATCCACTGTATCATCACGGAATTCACTTATTTTAATACACACAAATAGAAAAAAAAAATATAAAAAAATTCGCTTCTCGCTCCTTGCAACTCTGAAAATGGTCAGAATAACGCACGGGACACAGAAATGCAAGAGATTGGAAGAAACTCGAGTTGACGACTCCGAAAATTAGGAAGCAGGCTAGAGGGAGGGAAAGTGTCGGGAAGGGTGTATGAGGGAGCGACGAAGGGAGTAAAAGAGTAGTTGGGGCAACACGCTATTAGATGTCTAGTTATGGACACTATTTGCCATAACACGACGTATCGGTTAAATCTACTAGACAACTTACAATACATTGAGTAAGAGTAACGAAACTTCTGCCTTAAATTTACTAGACGCGCGTAACGAGATTCATCTAGTTGGCCCAACTAGACCTTTTTCTCCGTGTGTAATAACGTAAACCATCTTTATAGACTTTCTGTGGAATGTAGGGTTAATGTTTTTATATCCCAAAACATCTACGTTCCTGAAAACGTCCGATCTTGTGCGCATCATTTAGATCCTGCACTTAATCTGAATAGGTATGAAGATGAGAACAGCTTATCAGATATCGAATTTGTTAGTATGGCTCCCGTCACAAAGGTGCAATTCCGAGAGTGTTTCACTCACTGTGAAGCAATACCTCATCAGGGCGGCCAAAGGTATGTCACTAAAACAGATCTGCTAATTTTCCTATGCAAATTGCGTCCAGTACTTTCTGATGAATTCTTGAAGGTAATATTCTAGTACTCAAGTAGACAAGCTACAAGTCTAGCAGTTGCTACTGTCAGACAATCTCCAATGCAAAGATTTTCACTCGAAATCTAGGATTTGGTTCGATTACGAGAGAAGATTACATTGCAAGACATGTAACCGCATTCGCTAACGAACTGTACAATCCACAGCCTCATATGCCCAGAATAATCTTTTGTTGTCGACGGCACCTACAGTTACATTGATAAGAGTAGCAACTTCCGGAGTTTGCGACAATCGTACTGTCGTCACAAGGGCCGTCATTTAGTCAAGTCTGCTTTACTTGTAGCACTAGATGGTTACATACTGGACATCCATGGACCATACTTCTTAGACTCACGAAACAACGATGCTGCGATCCTCAACAATGAGTTCCAAAGAGACGTTGATAGAATGAGAGAATGGTTCCAAGAAGGGTCGATCTTAATAGTCGATAGAGGGTATCGAGATTCCACTGCTCTGTTACAAAAACTGGGAGTTACATGGGAAATTCCTGCTCATCTCCAGCCTGGACAACGTCAACTCTCTACAGAGGAGGTAAATGAATCACGGTTGATAACAAAAAATAGGTGGATAGTGGAGGCTAGAAATGGCCACATCAAATCCATTCTCAAGTTTTTTGGAAATACAATTCCTATCCAACATGTCTACAACCTCGGAGAGTTTTATCGCATGGCTGGTTCTATAATTAATAGATAACATCCTCCCGTTGAAATGGCAGGAGCTAATACGGTGTTGGCTAGACAGTTGCTGGAGAGAGCGCATAACGTAAACATTGTCCAAGCATTTGTGGAAACGGAAAACCTGCAGGCTAGGGGTGGTCAATGATGGGTTCGGCAGGGGTCATCTGCTATAAAATAGCGGAAGGTTGATGTTCTGGGCATGAAATATCAACATGGCACCAGAGTTCAGCAGTTTCTGCAACGATCTTCCCAAACGACATTTATTACGAGCTTTCGCGTGATAGGGACGAAAAACTGTCAATTTTTTGAATTTTTGGCATTAGAGCTTTTTATCGGGGACGTCATGACCTACAACATATCCAAAATTTAGAAAAATCCACAGAGACCTTTTTTCAGTGCATTTGGTGCGGGGTCGTCATTTAATCTCGATGTGTGACGTGCGCCGAAGAAAGGGGGCTTACTCTGAAAAGTAATACTTTTCAGGGCGAGCGGTCGAAGTCGACCAGATAGACGCGAATTTAAGATGACAGGGAAGACTCACGAAATCTTCCCTCTCCACTTAGCACTTCATTCTCACGAGGAAAGAGATAGGTCGTAGACGCGGCTCACGGATGGGTATAGATGAGACGCAGAGATGTGGTGGTGAGCGGTAGGTGTTTCACGGGATCTCGAGCTCTCGAGCGAAAGCCTGATTTATCGGGTCCCTAACAACTTAATTATCAACAATAATAACGTTCGAAATTTTTTTCGATGGTTTCATAAAAAGAGCAGTTCGAAAACTATCGAAAGGTGTAAAAACCTCAATTTCGATTTTTTTACAGTAAGCCCTTCTTCGGCACACGCCACATATATTTCGGTACAATGATATACTCGCGTACGCGTATAGTCCGTGGCGAAGTCAGCCCTGTAGCCAGTGACTATTTTCTGATTTGAATTTAGTATTCGTCAGCAGCCCCTCGGAAATATGTTTTATTTTTGCCAAATCTCTTACATGCAGTCGCTGTCGATTTAAATAAAGGAAATAGAGCAATAAAGATGAAACTGCGAAAGCAGAAGTCATTGATGACCTGTGTGGGTGTTATGAAATAATAGTATAAAAAGAGTCAACGCTAATGCATTTTGCGACAGGAAAGTGTGGCCACTTTTTATCTGATAAATTGTAAGGATGAACCACGACATTAGCGAGTGGAATTAATCTCTGTTTCGTTCTCTCGCAGATATTTCACTCGTTGGTCGTGCTTCATCCCGGTTGACAATCAGATAAGAATAGGTCATGTTTTCTCAACACACAATTTGTTCTCCTTCCTGTTACTTCGCGGTGGGTATTATTTGAGTGGGAAACAAATGTGTTCCTTACAAAGATGGCAGTAATACAGAAAACCATTGGTGTGAAATTTGTTGCATGTCATTTTAAAAAATTGAAATTTTCATTGTGCCTTGATTTTTTGTTATGTCTCAAAAATGTTGCAACTCAAAACAACACCGAATTTCGGGTAATTTTGAGGGTAGCCATTTTGCAGTGGTTTCACTGACATTCACTCATTTTTGATCAGAATTATTACTTTACAAATCCAAGTCATTTGGAACTCGGTTACCACGTGAGATGATTATCACAAAATTACTCTAGTTACGTGGCTTTAGATCGGACACTAATCAAGAATAACATCCACTTAACGATCAAGATATAAGAATCAATCATCAGTAGAAAATTAACGGCACTACACCTTACTACAGTCCTTCCACATAAGCATGGTGTGTCACGTACGTATACAGACTATCGTCGCACGTCTTTCAAGGAATCGCTGGTAAGTGAAGGGGGTCTCGGGTCTCGGCCGTTATCCGTTGCCATCACTAGTTCGTAGTTGTTGCCATTCGTTCGCCAGGTAACTTGCTTCAGGTAGATTGGTGCCCGCCCTGCACTTATGCCAGATAATTTCCTGTTTTTCTTTAGACGTTGGCAGCAATGAACAGCTACGACAGCAGCAACGCGTTATTATATTCGGTTGCCGGGATCAAATCGTGATTTCTGGGATTGGCAGGAACATTGTTGTTACTTTGAGACCTCAAATACCTCGTGAATTCAGAACATTAATATCGTCATGGAGAAAGCTCATATTCAACTGTAAACGAAATTATTCGTCAATTGACGCAAGTGCTTGATCCAGAAAAGTCCCTTGAGAATATACATGCCGGCCATAACATGAAAACCTCATTATTACGATTAAACTATCTTACGCATATGTAGGTAGGATAGACCGGCGCAGCATCACCCAATTAACATTCATTGCTCTGTATTAATTTAATAAGACGTGGAATAGATGTATTTTTTTCCATTTCATGTCCCACAATATTGTATAAAACATTTGTATATGTACTATTTATTATTTTAATAAAACAATGATTTCATAATTCAATTATTTCCAACAAGCTGCCGCACAAGCAGGGACAGCAGTAGTCGTATGTTTTTTTTCTTAAATAAAACAGAAACATCCTAGGATTTGAAAACTTGATGGTTTGGTTTGTGGGAATGTTATGCATTGAAAAAATAACCTTTGCACTATATAGTAAGGAAGAAAACCCTTTTTCATGAAAAATAGTGATAGCTGGGATGAATGAAAATCCCGTATTCGTTGACATTCTGCTAGGACAGGTGCGGAGTATATCTACTGAACAAATAAAAAATATCTACTTTGCTGACAGTCGAAAAGAAGAATGATTCTCTGTGTTTTGCAAGCGTTTTGTTTTCAGGTCTGAGTTTGATCTATTATCGACTAAATTTATGTTACACTTACCATCCACGCATTTTTCAACTATTTTGTTGATCGCCTCTGCATTGCCCCGATGAAGACGCCTCAACTATTTTCTAAATTTAATATATTTTGGAGTCGAATGAAGGTAATTTTCTTAATAACATGATAGAATAATATTTCTTGTATCAGATAATCAAATTTTCATGTTGTGAGTATTTCAACTAATGTTGCACACGTTATATTCCGACCAGTGAATCCTGCATTGTTTTGATGGCGAAACGAATTTCTGCACAATTTTTCCTTTGTTACTTGAATTTTTATGATTTGTGTTCATAACACCATTTTTATAAAAAAAATAGATTTACCTAAGGCTCATGTAGGGGGTAATATAACCTAGAAAACTCACCTGAAAAAATCAATTCCAAATGCCAGTGCAACGAAGGATTATCGGGGGGGCAATTTTTCGCCCTCTTGGAAGCTCAAATCCATATGTGAGGTGGAAATTCCCTGCGGATTGTAAACACTAGCGATGAATATTTCAAATTTGTTAAATATTGCATTTCCAAAGCAGCAGAAAAAAAAATAAACAACTGCCGCGATATTCAAAATAGAAAAATTATTCCAACAGACAAAAGAGTGATCATTTTTATAAGATTGTAATAAATTATTAACAACGATGACAAATGTAATAGTTTTATAAAAACGCCAAAAGAAGGAAGAATACATTAAAAGTGAAATAATGACTCAAAAATTCCGAAATAAACTGCTATGTCTGTTGGAATAATTCTTCTATTTTGAATATCGCACCAGTTCTGTTTATTTTTCTTTTGCTGCTTTGGAGATACAATATTTAAGGAACATAACTTATTTCTCGCAAGGGTTGACGATCCGCAGGGACTTTCATTTTTTTCAAAATCAACTTACGTTCGCACAAAATGCGATATCAAGTTGAAAATTTGTGAAACTAAATATGAAGCACTAAAAAACGCGGGTCTGGTCTTAAACTTGTAGAATTATGAAAAAAATGTTCTTTACATTTATACAAATTTAGAAACAAACCCGCGTTCCTTAGTGCTTCATATTTAGTTTCCCAAATTTTCAACTCGGTATCGCATTTCGTGTGAACTTGAGTTGGTTTCGAGAAAAATGTAGAAAAAAGAATTTAAGGTACGCTCACATGGCCTTGATTGAAATTTTATTCGTAATCAAGGATTCAAAAACGAAGGACACAATCAGCATTCTTAGGGATTGAAACTTCCGAATACTTTTAAATATCAGATGTTCCTTTTTAATTTTTAAATACACATATTTATACGCATATTTATAATTATTTTGTAGAATTTGAGTACAGATTGTATCAGAAATATACATTTGGAACATTTGAAAGTTAAAAATGAATATCGAAGTATTGCACGTTTACTTCAGTGATTGCTATCATGTTTCGTTTCTTTAGTGTCAGTTGCTTAACGCCGTTGTACGCGTATACAACTTATAGAATAATGTGCGACTTCAAAGAGTAGAGATAGATTCGATTTTATAACTACCGATTCATCGTGATTCAGCTTTTTTTTCATAGAAGGCCATAAGAATGAAATCAACTTCTGATTACTGATTGTATTAAAAAGTGTGCAATACTTAATAAACATTTGTATTGAGTTGAAGTCTCAAAATTATAAAAACAACAACTTGACATAAGAAGCATACAATTGGAGAAAATATTATGAAGAGGACATGCATTTCGGCCAGCTTCGTGCGTAGAATTGAGTTAGCCACATGTAAGTCACAGTAGAATCAGCCAATCAGCTGTCGAGAATTAAGAGCAAGATTCGATAAGTCGATAATAAGTAGATAATAACTGTCTTTAAGTCGAGTTAACTATGAACTAGGTGAAATTCATTGTTAGCTTCTCTAAACACACACGGAGAAGAATTGATATTAAAAACTTTGATAACTAAGATATTAAAAAAGCAAAATTTTATCGGAGCAATGTCGTTGACGTGTGGCGTGGTGCCGAAAGATTTCAACGCCGCTTTGTCCGTATCTTGAGCAATCGTCATGTATGTTGTGGTTTTACGGTTATATATTGCGTTACAAATTTTTGGGGAAAATGTATTAAGTGTTTTTGGACATGGATATCATTATTTCCTAAAGAAAATTAGGACTTGGCGCTACAGGCTTCACTTGCGTTAGCCTTAAACAACGTAATTATCAATGCTCGAAGATTCGGACATCAAAAACAGAGGACTGCGATGTAAAATCCTCTTGGAATTTATAGAAATTGGCATGCTTGACAGGTAATTTTTGCATAATTAAAAAATATTTATTGAATATCTTAGATTCTGCCCTTTAATATCTTGGATATTGTCAGGTAAAATTTTCTTTTTGATATCTATGGATGCTCTACTTCAATATCTGGATTTCTGTCCCATAGTTAAATCGGTAAGATACTAACTAGTAATATCTAGATAGTCTTCTTTGATATCTATTTGTATCCGTGTAATGAAAAGGGTACAAAGTGTTTCCAAAATTCAAATTTTGCGTTATCTCGAAACCGGTCAGAGATACGTGAAAACTAGTTGTATGTATGGACCGAATCCATTTCAAATCAGGCAGGTTCTACACTTGAAGTTGCAGAATCTCTCGGGGACAAAATGTATTGTTTTTTAGAAGAAATTAGGCGATACGTATTTTCGCGATTTGTGAAAAAAAATTGTTTCACAGAGTTATGCGTATTTTAATTTTTGGCTTTGTTTTTCAAAAAAACCCCAATTTTTTCTTTAAACTCGTATAACTTTTGACCTACTTGAGATATTTACGATTTCTTTTCAGATTCTGGTAGTATTTATTTATTTTTTAAACTGAGATTCAGAAGAAGTTTTCATACTTTGTTGAAAAATATCTGGATAAATGTGAAATATATTTAAATATATTGAAGACAAAAACTTTTCAGTCAAAAAATTTCTTGTATTGGCATTCATTTTG